>JAOXNN020000006.1:2823148-2855265 GCA_028571205.2 Hydropsyche betteni
TCATCATCAAAAGTCGCGGTTCGGGTCGTTCATTTGAAAAAAGGAAAAAAAAATCATCATCATCATCATCATCACCACCATCATCACCACCATCATCACCACCATCATCATCATCATCATCATCATCATCATCATCAAAAGTCGTGGTTCGGGTCGTTCATTTGAAAAAAGAAAAAAAAAACCATCATCATCATCCATCCATCATTCATCATCATCCATCATCACCATCATCATCATCATCATCAGTACCATTCGTGTCGTTCAAAAATAATTCGCGAGCGTCATCGACACACACACACACTATTATATTATATATAGGGGATTTATTGAGAAAATAATTAATGAATAATCTAATGGGTCACTTGAAATCAACAAACGGGTCACTTAGTGACCCGTGGGTCATAGATCGCTGAAGTCTGACCTACACTAAAAATTTCAAAATCCTCCAATTGAATATGCAACGCATTTCAATTTACCTTCTTCAAAAAAAAAAAAAATCCGCACCCCTCCAAACCGAAATATTTAAATAACCCGAACACAAAAAACGCGCCAATCTCTCAAGCACACACGATTAAAAATTCACGCGGACCATCGCCGTATTTCTTGCGCCCCCTTTTCACCTTTTCCCGGACATCCGTCGGGCGACAAAAGCGCGCGCGGAACGTGCACCTTCCGCGCGGCCATTTTTACGCCCCGCGGCCATCTTGCGGCCGGCCGCGTGCATCCGCCGGGCACAATGGCCGAATTATATCGTTAATAATTGACGAGAGGACCCGGAGTGCCGGCCGACGCCACCTGATACGGCCATTACGTATGCACGAGGGCCGGCTGTAAAACCGCGCCGGTTCGATTCGAAGGGGGCGGTTTTTCGTGGTTGGTGTTATTTTTTTTTTTTTGGCGAGTTTTATTGTGTTGCTTCTTGGGTATGATTCGGGTGGCTGACGTGTTTGTTTTCGGAATATGGATAAAATGTGGTCGTGTGGTCTGGTGCGCGATTGGTTTCCGCTTAATAGATTCTCGCTTCGGCGGTTCGCTCGGGGCGGTTTTCTTAATCCTTCACGCTTCGTAGAATCGCTTCGGGTCTTCGATATCTGTGAAATATTTCGCTTGTGTAAAATTTCTAGGAACTATTTCTTGATATTATATAAATGTTGAATAGTGTGATTTTTTTGTGTTTTTTTTTATTTGATGTAAGCTACCAATTAGGAAATATTATGAATTCGAATTATTTTTCTACAAAAATATTTTTTTTGTACACTATTAGCTTTATCTTTGTACTATTAAGAAAAGTGATAGGATATCTTTTTGATGACTTTAAATATATATCAAAGAAAACTACTGAAAATTATTTTCGGTACTACTAGGTTTTAGACTGAACTTAATTTTATTTTCCTAGTCCAATCTAACCTAACCCATAGGTGTCCTAGGTAGTCCAGATTTTAATTCAATTTAGTGACATCTTATTTTATTTATTTCAATTAATTTCAAGAACGCCAACCATTTTTTTTGTTTAATTATTGCTTTTCATTTAGAACTAAAAGCTTTAATTTTTTTCTATAAAGAACAAAAATTAACCCTTTCCACTCGCGGAGCTTTTCCGCCGTAGATATGTTGATGATCATTTTCCAAGGTTTTATCTACAATATTCATTTAATTCAGTGTAAAATATTTATAAGTAAACTTACAGAATCGGCATTATATTTCGAATTATGTGATTGGCGCACCTATGTCAAATTCTGAGCTATAAAGTGATAGAGCCTTGGTGAGTCCAGCGCGCCCAGCGAGTGGAAAGGGTTGATACCAAATTTTTATGAAGAATGGATCTTTTTCATACCATCATCCCCATTTACGGATCCTTAGTCGCATGCGATATTCGCACGTATATATAAACACTCCTACGTAGCAAGTCCACTTCGAGTAACACCAACCCAATAAATCTACAAGTGGCCGTCGGCGACACGAGTTACGCCATAAAATTGTCGCCTATCGACGTTAATTGCGCTAATGAAGTGCCCATTTGCATTGAATATGGCCGCGGAAGACCCGGCGCCATACATTACACGCCGACAATCCTCCGCATGTGTGCGCATTCGGCGTATAAAATATGGATACGCAGGTCCATTATTCGTACACATGTGCGCCGTAGTCCTTTGTAAAAACGTCTTTGCCTCCGGATCCGAAGGACCCGTTCGTTTCGGCGGTAATAAATAAGGCATTGTTTGTTCGGGTGCGCTTTGCGAACGTGGTTTTGGTGTGCAGCTGCTTGGAGATTTCGACTCGTTAAAACGAGAGTGTTGTGTGTGACGGAAGGTTGTTTGGGAGGCTTTTGGAAAATTTAATTGAAATAAAAAAGTTGTATTTTTTTTATATATCCAACTATAATATGTCATATGCAATTTTATTCATTGCTTGTTATCACGTGAACGCGGTCATGTTTTATTTCGATGAAAAATGATATTATATTTCACTGCGTCATTTAATATTCATTACGGTTCATGAAAAATAAATCACAACTAACACGTACTATATTAACTTAATTACATACATTACTGCAGTTTTAATTTATACCATTTTTTTGTTTCAGGTGTCTGAGTCCTAGATCGGCGTACTTCTACGAATTCCCGCCGAGCGGTGAGTGCCAGAATTTACAACTTTCGCCCGAGCGTGCTTTACGCGTGCATTTTAAATCGTCGTATGTAATTATGCTGAAAAATATATACGGCATGCACACACGTGTCGCGCGGCAAACATCTCCTGAAATATTCAGCAAAGCTCGGCCGTGAATTTAAAACGCTTTTCGCGGGAAAACTTTGCGCGGTCGGACGGCTTCGTTGTCCGTTTTTTTTTTCCATATCATTTTTCTCTCGGCTATTTTTTCTCGCCCGTGTCATGTCTGTGAAATCGCCGCCTTCCTCTCTTCTTTTCCTTCTTATTTTTCCACTTTATAGAATAAATAAAATTGCTTATGGTGGGGTCCACTGCGTTACATTGTCCTAACAAAAACCGAGGGTTTGTTCCGCGGAAACGTCGGTTATTTTTCGTATTGTTGTTCAAAAGAAAACACGAGTATTTTTTATGGTGGATCTGATTTTTATATCTCATTTTGGATGAATAGTGATCTTAACTTTAATTAATATAATACACATTGATAATTAATTATTAAAAATATAACAAAAAAAATATTGATAATTTAAATTTACAATATCAATAAATAAAATTTGTATTTGATATAATTGTAACTGAGTTATATAATGTTTATTTAGTTTGTGAATAATTCCAAAATGTATTATTCAGTTGATTAATTTTCTATACAAATACGACTCAACATTGCATGCATTTTCTTTGCGAAAATAAACGCTAACCTCTTTTCTGTTTATACAATACAATAAACAATAACAGAATTATTCATTCTCTCCCGTTTCAATGATATATTATATTATTATATCCAAACAATAGTTTATTTTAATTGTAAACACGCTATCTATAGATTTTGCAGCGGCTCGACTATTGTAAAATCATAAACAAGTTTATTTGTGTCAATAAAACGATCGTCAACCATTAAACAGTTAGTTTTACTAACGTACACAAACGTTTATTATTTAAACCGGCTATGAGGTACATAAATTCGATTTAACTTTTCGATCTAATAGATTATTCTGTTTTACGGACATCGAATTAGTTCCGATAATATACTTTGTGATATATTCGTACAATGCATGTATATGGGAAAAAAAATGCTCATATACATTTCATTCCGGTCATTTTGGCGTACGAGTAACCGCCTCTCAAAACGTTCGACGAGCTCTTTTCAGCAATGAATCGACTTTCAGGGGAAGTTTTTCGACTTTTCACCGGAAAGTTGGACTCGGGTAACTTGTTACGGAATCAGATCAGATTTCGCGATTTATATTTAGTAAAGAGTTATATGGGCGGAACGGAGAACGTGCTCTCTCCGCGTTCTGAAAGGTTTGCTCTTCCGGTTTCATCAAATTTATTACCGATATTTCATTGGAGATCTTGTTTTCTTGTTCCTTTTCCGATTTATGTATGTATATTTGAATAGAAAATTGATTTCTTTATCGCTCGTTATTTTGCGTTCTGCCTTTTTTATTTTCGCTTAAACATCTTTCGTTTCACTTTCATCTTTTCGCTTTGGATTTATTGAAAAATATTTTTATTTATTATCCTGTCGTAATCTGTTTTTTAAGCTAGTAAGTTTATTTTTTTCGTAATTTAAGGTTTCATGAATTATTTTTTTGTTTAAAAATTGTTTTCTGTTATTATATTTTGTACGAATACACTTAATAATACAACAATTAAAAAGATTTTTTTTATTTCAAGCGTATTAGATTTTATATTAAATTAATTGCTTCGGAACAATTTTGCCGCTGTATAAAATGTCGTTATGAGTTCATCTCATTAAGACCAGCATGAAATCTACGTTCGTATTCTTCCGAAAAACACTCTAATTTAATTTCATCATAATTAAGATGGATGTCCGACGAACGGTGCATTTAATTGGTGCGGATCTTAAACTCCATAATCTCCCTTATATTACATTAAAAAACTCTCCCTTCATCAAATCGTATTAGACCGTGTAATGATTGAGAGACGGCTTCGGAAAATTTCTCCCGCGCTTTGAAAACGCGAATTTTCACACCGAAATCAAAAGGGTCGTCCGCAAAAAAATAAAACATTTTAATATGTACGTCTGTATATATTTCTTTCTCGTCGCATAAGTCGAAATCATACAAGTTGGTCGTAAAAAGGATATAAGAAAAGTTGGCAGACGGGAACGGTAACCAATCTGTGAGAAAGAAAACGCGCTTTGGCCGTAAAGAAGAAAGAAAATGAAAGAGTTACGTCTTTCGGACGCTTTTCCTTTCTGATTTTCCTCACTCCTCTTATTATTTGAGGCACTGCTTTTTTTCATCGTTCCATATACTTTTTTTATTATTTTACGTATCATCTTTTCTTCTTGCTCTCATTATGCAGCCGCATAATCATTATTGTGATGCCGCTAGACGCGTTTCTCTCTCCTCGCACACATGCACTCGTGCATGCATTCCCTTACATTTCCCATTATTATTATACACAGTTTATATGGATTTTTATATGGGGTGTGTCTGGTGTCCTAGCTGAGTGAAGTGTGCACACCAGACGTTTTTTATGCGCACTTCGAGAGGGGTTGAGGGGGAGGGAATTAACGCCGAAACAACCAGTACGTGGGGAGGATTTTTTAACGGTGGAAGAAAAATCGTCATATTTTTAACGGGCGAAGTGTTTTCGAAATTCTAGATGAGTTTTCTCGTCGCTTTAAATCGATTTGCGCATATTTTATAACATAACGTACAATATTTTTTTGGGAAATATTTGCTTTCGTTTATTTATGGAATATGCTTCAAAAACACGTCACTACGCTAAGCCGAGCTTTTTTAATTCAATTGATTTCACTTGACAATGTTGACAGAATAATTACGATTGGGGAATGGGGCGCTTTTTGTTTACACAGTTCTTTCTTAATTAAATTCAGGTTCTTTAGATTTCACTGTATTTCGGTGTCTGTATTTTTCGTGTTTCATTTTAATGTATTTCTTTTATTTCGAACATTGAGCGCAAATGCATTTCCATTATACCACAATTTTGTCATTAAAGATTTTAGTCAAAGTATTTAATATACATTTTTATTCATTTCGGGATATTTTATCCTTTTTCATATATATCTTTTTAAAACACAAATAAAAAATATTTCAATCGTTTGTACACGTGATTAAAACTCGAGTCACTTCTGACTATGCTTGTAAAAAAAATTACTTTCATAAAAATCAACCGTGTTCTAACAATTGTGCCGATTATATTTCAGCAATGAGGTATTTTTTTTTCACAGTCCCGAGCGCGTTTCCTATTAATGATTTCCTGCCTAATTACTCGCAGGGTGTCCTTTTGAAAGCGCACTCCTTTCGAAAAGCCAAGCGACTAGACCTGTGCATTTTTCCTGTTTCTCCTATTGCGGATGCATTTTCGTTAATGAGCACTTCAAAGTTTTTATTTTTCCCGTCGCCTTTTCATTTCGTCCCTTTTTCGAGGCGCTCCCCACAATCGGGGATCCTCGTTGGTGTGGCGGCCCAGACGCGGGACGAACACATCTGTCACATTCATAATAAAATAACTGAAAAACCGAGAAACCGAAGCTGAAACGGCTGGTCTCGGTCGGGAAAATGCGGAAAAACTCCGCCGCCGAGACGCACAAAAGAGCCCGCAGTACCGAGCTTAATTGGTGTAACTTTCGAGTTGAAAATCTAATTTGTCCCGCTCGACAACTTCGAATCGATTCGGATGAGTAGAAGATTTTTTTACGAAACGAATATTTGTTTCAGTCGAATCAATGTTCGGGGGTTGTCTGAAGATGCGAATGTTGGAAGTGGTTAGTTAATGATGAATAGTATTGCAGTTCAAAGCAGTGCGCTTGAATTATATAGGAGTTTATAAAATATGTATTATACTATAATAAATATTGGAATTAGATACATGTATATAGAATATAATTATTGATCAATTTTAAATCAAATATCTATTTGAGCATAGAAAAAACTTATATTCTATAAAAATGAAATGTGGACAGTATAGAATTTATGGGTATTGCAATACGCTTTCATTAATTTATATACATATACATGATTTTCAATAATTTTAATACATCCAAAATTGTTACAATGCAATTCGCGACTACAATCGCACATTACACCGTAATTGAAACAAACGTGCACTCCTGCAAATTCAACTGCCTAGTTCTCTGCGCACTTATGAACTTTACGGAACTTTTTTTTCGGAACTTTTTCTGCATTTTATTTTTAGTTTGTCGCATTTTGGCGAAAGGCATAGCAGCGAATATTCGGCGGATACTACGGAAGATTAATATTTTTGCATTGTGCGAATTTTGCTCGGGGGCGCTTTAGCTGAAATTTCGCGAGGATTATTCGCGCCACATAGTTGCTGAAGTACGGTGGTGGAGTGCATGCGACAGTTTTTGCCGCTGAACGAAATAAAAATAAACGAATATGGAAATAAAAAGCTGTATATACATATACTTACATACGTATGCATTGGACACGTAGAAGTTTCAGTTGAAAAATTAAATAATTCGCCGGGGAGAGAAATGCGAAATATCCCTTTGCAGCGTTTCGTGTAAAGGCAACATACATTCTCGTACTGGTAATTTATGAGATTTTTCCGCGTAATTGCCTGCGATCACACGATTAACGAATATTTTATGCGACGTCGCATTTTCCGAAATTTACATATACGAAAGTCCGTTTACGAATGTGGACGTACGCTGAAACCTCGTTAATCCGATGTACTGAATATACGAAGTTTAAAAAGTTGAATATGTTGGTACGGTTTCGAATTATCGAATTGCACTGTAAATATATGCAACGTCGACGAAAATGCGATTTAGAAAATGAAACCTTGTTTATTTTTCAGTGTTCGTTCTTGTTTTATTTATGTTGAATACGTGAAGATAGTGCGCACCCTTAATAAAATATATACGCGGCAGTATACATTAGAAAATTGAGTTAGGTGAACCACTCAAAACGCCACACAGTCATTTCTTTCTGACGATAAGGCTTTCTGAGTTTTCTTTTCGTTTTCATTTTCGCTTACTTTTTCTTTGAATTCGCCTTATTTACTCGTTTTCAGACGAGTGAAAAAAGGCTTGCGACAGCACAGCCTTTTGTGCGCGCGATAAAACCACTGTTTGTTTAAATAATAATAATCAGCCCCATTCTACGTTCCTTCCCTTTAGATTTTCACCGATCGAAAAAGCTTTCGTATTTTCTACGTTCTATTTTTTCGTTTATCCAATATCTAAGAAGATATAATTTCGAATAGCAGCTATACACGGTATAACTGTAATACCAAAAAGTTAAAATTACGTCACCGAAGAATGTTAATATAATATAAAGCGACCTATGACATTTGTGACCGTTTTATCTATTTATATTTAAAATCGAATCGAATTAAATTTGAAATTATACTGCTGTCGTTTTTTATTAATGTAAAAGTATATGGGCTGAAGTTTTTCTACAAAAAAAAAAAAATTTGAATTATGACGCTCTTTCGCAATTTGAGTGGTTTATTTTCAGGACATTTTATGTTTGAAATTGTTTGAGTATTTTTAGAATCTTCACTTAACGTTAAAAATATTTTTAAAATACTTCTGTTGAAATTTCAAGTTATTTTTAAACAAAAATTTTTATTTAAAAAATTAATCTTATTTTGAAATAACATAAAATAAAACAAATTAATTTACACTTAACGAAATAATTCTAATTAATTTTAATTGTTGATTTTGTGATTACCGTCAAAAATCTTCAATGTTGATCCGTTAACTACCAAAGAAGCTTTTCAGCATACACAGCCAACGAATAGCAAAGCACAGTCTCCTTATCTAATGAGTTTTATTAACATTAGAGTTGCTTTTTCATTACGGTCAACGCCCATACGTTTCCAGTAAAGCCTCTCAGCCAAATCCCCACGGCAAGATGACCGTAGTGCACGTACCGCACATACGCTGCACGTACCGCATCAGACACTGCTCGCGGTCTTCCTCTTCTTGCCCGGCTCCCGTTTGTTCCTTATCGCCATCGGGGACGTCTCTGAGGACTCTTGGCCGACCCATTTGTTTATGTCTTCATTACGTATGGTGCAAAAGCTTCCGTGGCTTGCGCGAATCCCTTTTTTCGCACTCGAAAGCTCGGTTCTCGGTAGTGATTATGCACGCCGCGCGGCTCGTGACAAACGATAGCTCGTGCGAATGTCGACTTTCATTTGACGTTTCGATGTATAATTTGAGGGCGTGTCTGTGTTTTTCCGTCGCAGAATCGATGACATATTTCGCACGTGCGAGGTGGCAAAATTATTAATGCGGTCCGTGCCAAACGTCGAGTTGGCTTTCTCGATCGAGTGTCGTGTCTGGTTGGCTGTCGCTCGTCACTCTCGACATTGGCCGTACACGTTTGCACCCCGAAACGTGCCAGCCATCGTCGATTTTACCAGTCTGCCACCCTTGCTACTTGTCCTGAAAACGGGACTCGAAATCCTGATTCTGTGCTCCCACGTTGCCTGGAAGGATAACGGTGGGCGGCAACATCTCTCCCGAATTCGGATCACGAGAATTTCGCAGGGACGTCATCCAATTTCATCCGCTGTCATAATTTCAGATGAATCGTACCGTAAGACGGTCGATCTATATAGTTTTGAGTGGTGTGCGTACCTGAGATTTAGGTTCTCGACGGTGATGGGAGTTTTCGTCTTGTCTACGTTTTTCGTTTGGGATATTCGCTCGTACGGTTCGTTGGTTCGAATGACATCTGATTTTAAGTGTTATTGAATTATTGATTTGTGTCGTATGGATTTTATTTATAGTATTTTGTACACGTTACATAAATATATTTCATAGAATAAGGTGAATTCACTGAAATTTCTGGTGATGAATCGCTTCATACGAACGCAACACTAACGAGTGCAATTGTCGCCGATTCGCTTGACATTTCGTATGACCGCACCCAGCAGCCTTACAATGCAAACAAGCATCCGTCGCAGACTGAAGATGAGAATTAAATTATTATAATTTTTATTATCGCGCATAAATTCTGCGCTCTGCTTGCATAAATTTAATTCCTTGGTTTTCGCCGTCGCGTATTTATCTCTCGGCTAAGGTAAAACTCTTTAAACACAACGCGGCGCCCTTATCTTCGCGCCACCTGGTCTTGTCAGCGCGCCCAATTTATTTTCGTATAAAGAACTGACAAAAAGTTTCCGAATACACTATCGGACTCGACTAATCCCCATTGTTCTTCGTCCTGCTCGATGCCCAGGTCCGTTGTATGGCCCTCGTAAAAGTTAAATTGCCTTAAACAGTTAACATTATGTAAGCGCGGCCTCTCTCCGTTATTAAAGCCACTTCGCCGTTTTTTCCTTTCGCTGTCGCTTCGGCAAAAAATGTGTTTGCGAATAAGAGCCGGCAGATTTATGCGACGGCTCTTTTTTTATTTCAGCTTAATTTCGAATGTTTCGGTACATTTTTCCTCAAAAAATCTCAACACAATTTATCCAACAGTATTTAAACGAACTAAGTTTACTTCTGTCCGAGATCCGGTCTGCGGTTGATTGCATATGTTTTCGTCATCAAATCCGTTGCTCACATTCAGCTTCCTGTCTCCAGAGTTTCTGTTTTCCGCAATAAAATCAACATTTCTCCGCTTTGACGTCCCTCGAGTGTGGGGACGTTGCAAACGTGGCAACTTCGCCAAGCAAAACTTTATAGACTTGCACATGTGTATCCGCGTATATTTATTGTCCCTCGCATTTCCTGTTCATTACAATCTACCAAAAATACTTACTGTTTCAAAATAATGAATTTTTTAATATAAATAACGTTAAATTATCAACATCGTGTTCACACATACGAATCTTTCATAACATTACAAATTTTTCTCGTTTCTTTATCGTTTCAACACCACCCATCATCCAATCCATTAAGGCTGCGATTCACACATCTTTTCAAGAAACCACACACCTTTAGGTTCCTTGAAAGCGGACAATAACGAACAACCAACATACGTCTTCCTTATCGAAGTGCATCGAACGAGACGGGCGCACCGCGTGCACCGGTCCGATATCCATCCTACACGAATCCATCCGCATACCCGTACGAGGAGCTGCATAGCCTCGGTCGTGTTGTAAAGGACCTCGACGTGTCCTGGATATATTAGTTCCGATTTGTTCTGGTAATCTGGTGGTGCGATCTCGCCTCCCTCACTATTGCGCCCCGGGCGGCCGCCTTATGAATTGCTGGCGATTTTTCAGCCAAACGATGATACTTTGCTCTCTTGCCCTCGTCTCGGCGGAGACAAACAGTCGTTGCTGTTACGCTGCAAAGGTTCGTGGAAAGTTTCGTGGCCTCGGGGAAAATTATTTTTTGTGTATATAAATTTCCGACGGGAAATTTATCGAAAGTGCTGTTTTTGCGCGAGCAATTCGTACGGATTTCATTCCGTCTCACAAATACGCAAATAATTTTAATAAAATATTTGTGTTGTGGAAAAATCTATTTCATTTATGATTAATATAATACATACTTTGGAAAACTGCATAACTCGTTTGCCTTATTAACAAAAGGGGTGTACCGCCAAAGGAACTTTCAATCTGAGCCATCAATCAAACGGCTTCAATTTATTTCATGTTTTCACTAAAAAAATGCATACTCGAATATGAGTCTATCCAGTGTATGAGAAGTTGGATAAATGCACCGGTCTGGGTGGCGGACCACGATTTTTTATCGCGATATACCCAAACCGCCCTTTTCATATTATGATACGCGCTCTCCCAAATCTGGGAGGTTCGTTTCGCTTTTTATATATTTTATTTTTGCCCCCGGGGCAATTTGGGGTGTTATCCGGAAAACGCTCTTTTTTCCAGCTCCTTTCTTCTTTCTCCGTTTCGTTTTCTTTTCTTTATTCCATATTTTTTCTCCCCACGAAGACAATTTCTCGAGTGGCCGCCTAGAAAAATGATCGCACAATTATTTAAGCCGGAAAATCGCCGTCGTGCTTTTTTTATATTAAAATCAGCTTTACACGCCGGTTCGAATTAGCGGACGACGTAACGAACCACTTTTTATTCGTTGTTTAATCGAATTTCTTTATCGCCCGTATTTTTCGATTCGTTTTCGAATGGCCGCGGATTTCCCCAGCCCCGGTGCGCTTTTCCTTCACAATCATCTTTTATTTCCATCTATTCCCCTCGTCCAATATCAGATACACGAGTATGTTTACGCTTTCGCTTCCGAACCCACCCATAATGGAAATTAAACGCGGCATATTTTTCCTTATCTCCGACGCCTCGGGGACGCCGTTTTTACAGCTTCCACGACGCCCTCTAAAGAAGACCCCGTTCGAAGGGTTGCCACTTTTCCTTCTTAGAGAACCCTTTATGTGTATATTTCCTGCATATTTTATTCGTAATATCTTAATCATTGGCTTAATGGAGCTATTTTGTTCGCAAACTAACTTGCTGCTCGGTTGTAAATTAAATTTAATTAGGAGGGTTCAAATAGATGTCACTTTTCGTGATCCACTAAATTTTCCTATATTATTTTTTGTACATTTATGAATGAACATTTGGGAAAAATATAAAATCGAACAGATTTGCAATTTTAAGACGGCTATGTTTCCTCAGACTATCCATTCGATACGACACCCACAGGAACTATCGAGACAACGATTCTTGAAAGCGATTCTGTATAGCAATCGTCGGCTTTTCGCCATTTTCACAGCCCTGTAGTGTCGAGACTCATCCGTGGAAAAAGCGTAATAAACATGTATGTAATGGGACTTATAGCTATCATAAAAACGGGCCATAAAAACATCACACCTCTGTGAGCTTTTCCCAGTTGCGTTACAGCTCGCCCCTGCTCGGGCATTTTTCTCGTGTTTCCCGCTTGCGAATGTGTTGTTTTTTATTATTGCAATTTTTATGCTCGTCTGTGTGCGTGTATTTACGTATAAATACGCGGCAATATGAGCGTATAGTTGATGTGGGTAGGTGTACGGTCGCTATCTTTGTTCCGGCTCAGAAGTCCTTCTGGGAAAACTTATGACGCCCAAGTTTCTAATGCAATAAAATATCATACGTGTCGTTTTATACGCGCCATTTATGCAAAATATGATCATATTTGATTTTTTTCTACATGTTGGTGTATGCTGAAGGGGTAGTCAAAACCAATGATGCGTTTGTGAAAAACAACTTTTTTCGCATACGGACTTTGGTCACTATGAACATGTCAAAATGTTATGTATTCATATTCAAAATATAGATAAATTTTTATATACACATATTATTAAAATGTATTAATCTATACATAATTTCGGAAATTTTTTTTTGAAATTCATCGATTGACAATTAAATATTTTCCCAATAACTTCCAAAACTTTTTTTAGCAAACCATTTTTTATTTGTTTAACGTGAAGACGCGTACGTTCTTTTAATAATTTCTCTTCTTTCACAGCAAGAGAAAGTTGGATATCAAAACAGTTTCCGAGTATTTTTTCCGCTTCTTCGGTGGCCTTCCCTTCCTTCGTTTTTTACTATAAAATATTTATGTTCCGAGTGTGTGTGCACACGGGGTTGTGTATGTATAAAATGCCCACTGCAAGCTTTCGCTGGCCTTTATGCATTATTCAGGCAACCAGGAATCGGGCGAGACGCGAACGTAAAAACGGTCTACGTGCTGAAAATTCGCCTACGTTCTTCGCAAAACGCTCTTTTTTTTTGGTCCACTTTTCCATTTTATTTTTCATTTGACCCTTGGACGGTCGAAAATTTTCGTGGATTCAATGAAACGATAATTATTTTTTTTCTCCAAGTCGTGTTATCGGCGATGGTGAACGTGTTAATGTAAATGAGTATATGTAAAGTCTCTTCGTGTTTTTCGGTCTAGTTAATTGTGAAAATTCGTATAAATATTTTTCGAACTTCCTTTTAGTTAATCTGTATTTAAACTATACGTCAAATATTATTGCAATTAACTTCGTATTTAATATGTCGAAATTATAATATTTTATATTCATAATATTTGTACATGTTTAAATAAATATTTAAGGAAATTCGCGAAAACGCTCGAGGCTTACATATTTCTTGAAGTCGTTCTTGCACCTTTATGTTGAACCATAAAACTTAATGTTTATTCTTTTAAATAAACGTCCCTTATCTAGGGTCGTACTTCATTTTAATGTTTTTATGTAAAGTGTATGTCTCTCATTTTTAGCAGTGGAGAAAAATCAGAATACTGTTATTGTAATTCTAATATGTATTCACAAAATTTATTTTTTTGATTATTTTATAAAAAATGAGTACTTTTTAGAAAAAAATCGTCACTTAAATAATAAAAATACATTGTATCTAGTATAAATATTATATAATTTCGTTTGTAATTTTGAAATCTCTCCATGCATGAACAACATTGTCCATTTAACTTTAAAAGGACAAATAAATAAATATTCTGCTTTTTCCCTTTCAGAAAACTGTCTAAACACGGCCAAAAAGAAAGCCACGACGTTTTCTAGACTTCTGCGAGGCTTAAAAACGGCACATCGAAAAGAAAAACATGGAAACTGCTCGCCAAAACAAGCGAGACAAGCCAGAGCTCAAGGGTTACCTCCGCAAAGGGTGAGTTTTCATTTCGCTCTATACATTATTTCGCATGCTGTACTAATTTATACACATTTTATTTTAAATTTAACTCTTAGAAGAACTTCATCCCGTTTTTATAACCTGATGTGTTATTTAACGAAAATATTTTATTCGTTTTTCGTTTGTATATCTAACATTTATCGTATATCATATGTTTAGGATCTGTGTATAATCGTCGTTTTGTTGTCTTTTACGTTTTAAATTAAATATACCATTTAGAAGGTTTTATTAGATAAATTTATATCAACACATTTAATATTTATTTAAATGTGTCTAAAACTATGATATTTTTTTTAATGATAATCGATTTGTCAATTTAGTTTAGTTTATATCTATATATGATAAAGTCCTTCCTCCATATTCGTAGCAGTTTAAAATTATTATAGCTTTAATATTTCGCTAATACTTATGCATATATGAGTTTTTGCGTAAGAATGCGCTAACGATTCCCGTTAATTCTAGCAGCAGCGCAATAAAGGAGGCTGCGGCAAATTTATTCAAGTCGCGTGTTTACACGTACTCGGTATTCAGTTATTCTCTTAGGCAACTGCAAGGGATGGGAAATTCACGTACATATGTATGTATAAGAAGAGAGAGGCTTTATTGCAATCTTAACGACACTATCTCACGGGGAGGTTTCGGTTCCGACACCTCTTTCTCTTCCGAGAAACCCAAGGAAGAGAAGGCACTTGAGTAATTTTCCCATTAATTTGTCGTGCACCAATAAAACCTAGCGCCAGAAGGGATGTGCCATTAAGATAACTAACTACACGACATTCTGCATATGCCGTTGAAGATGGCCAAACGTGTTTCAATCGCGCGAAATTTAATAATTAAAACGGCAAAGACCACCGAAACGTTTTAATTCAATCCCGAAACGACGATTTTATCACTTAGAAAGCAACCTTTCGTTAAGAACCACCCGAATCAAATCCGCCAACCCTTCGACTGCGTTAAAACATCCAACCCGCTCCGAAGCGCAGAACCGCGGCTTAAAGCTCCCCGTGTTATTTGCGATGTATTATTCTTCGTGCGCGTGACCGCAGAGCGCTCCGCAAATTCCACCGTTGGAAATTTTAATGCGAAATCTATTATTTATTGCGAACTCCACACCACGGGAGGCTGTGCGGGCACAAAGCGAGGGGAGGAACTGAGGAGGGGTTCTCGTTGCGCGCCACCGTTTGGGAATTAATGCGCTGCTAGGTGTTTTATTATGGCGTTCGCCTAGCAGCGCGAAAGCTTAGGCAAACGTTGTGGTGCATCGAGCGCTTTCGGCATACTAAACGACGACGGTTTTCTTGAATTGTTATTGCCATGAATAAATAAAGTGTTAAGAAGACATTTCGAAATAATCTTTCGAGATGTGAACTACGTCAAACCATCTCGCTAATAAAAAACTGAATCAATTTTTAATACGCGATGTTTTTTCTTGGACAAACTTTTGATCGTAAACGTAACGGAAAACGATAAAAGTAATATTACAGAAATATCTGCGAATCGGAAACTTTATAGTTGGACGGCGCGCTGACCAACCGACGTTGTTCTCTATATTCTTCAGTAGTTGCGAAACGCACATTAATCTTGCCACTTTTTCCTCTGCCATATAAGAGCCGAGGGTGTCGGCGTGAAATATTGCGTATAGGTGAGAGTCCATGAACCACTAATAAAACCCGAGGGTTAGTTTTCCGACACCTACACTTTCCAACTGTTATATTTCCAACGGAGACGTGACGTTTCTCCTCCCTACGTGCTATCGGACGCCGGCAATTTTCATTATATAAAAACGTTTCTGATTAGTCTTCATTGACTGTATTCGATTTTTTTTTAATTTGAAAAGCCTCGTTTGGCGTCTACGATCGCTTTCGAATGGCGTATTTTTGGCACACACGCCCACCTTAGAATTGGTATTCTTCGGGGGACCGTCGAGGGGTTGAGGCCCCGAAGACGAGGCTGCGCCCCCCACGGAGCCCCCTATTGTATGAAATATGCTGACGATGCTGTTGCAATTTGGCTTCCAGAGCCACTCGATACATCTTTTCCTTCTTCGGGACCTGCGCAAGTCGACTTCCGCCCGCTTGATCTTTAATACTGTGAAGACGTCTTTCGCGACAGCCTGACTGAGTTCTTTTTTCTCCGCGCCGTTCATTCTGTCTATCTTTCTTTTATGTATTATATATATGTGTATTTTTTTTTTGCGTCGATTTTTCACCAAATTGAAAGGGCACTTTCATGTTTCGGCTCACTTCCTTTTTCCTCTCGCTTGTTCCCTCTGTCTCTGTCGTCTCGCCGATAAAAATCACATTGAAAAACGTCGAGTTTCATTCTTGAGAAAACGTCTCTTCGGTTCGAGGGAGCGCGTGTGATGATAAGACTTTTGAAAAGCGACTACTCGCTCTCTAAAACTGCGAAATCTTGGATCTCTCTTCCATTTAATTATTATTTCATGAAAACTGGCTTCTTCGTATGTCTTCAAGTGTTTTTATTTTTATTTTCAAATAGAACCAAAAATATTTATTCACGTTGAAATATAAAACAATGGTTTTCTCGGGAAATGTCTGATCAATATCTAATTATAAATTATGGTAAAACTCTTCCATGCTTTTTTCAATTTAAGTTTATTTGCAATAATTGTTGAAATAATTCTTCATTAGTTTATTTATTTCAGTTTAGTAAAATCGGCTTCGTTTTATTTGTATGCCTCGATTAGGCCTCTCAACGGCAACAACCCTTATTGACAGCTTCCACTGTTTATCATGACATGGGTCGACATTTCAGCGAATTAATTTAAATGACAGGTCCACACTGTTCCGAAAGAAACAATCTTGACAATGTTTTGGAAACTAACTTAATTTATCATTTCGTATTAATGAATGGCACGTCACATTAGATCATATCAAAATTAAATCCTTTCCTATAACTTTCCCAAGATTTTCACCATGTCCTCTAACTATTATATTATAGTTTGATCGAATTCACATCATACATACTTTTCAAACGCTTATGCAATTTAACTAGACTCGATTATAGGATGGTCGTTTAGCTCGGTCGACTTCGTTCGAATCGGCGTATCAAATTATTATCGTCGAATTTTACACGTGCAATTCGGCAAAACGTTATTCCGGATACGGAGATCCTTTCGTCCTCGATATAGATAGGAATTTATGCGGAAGTTTGGCTAAGTCGGCGATATTTTACGCGATACGTTCATCCCTTATCGCATTACATGCGAATAATATCAAATTATTACCGTAGAGATTTTAGAAATATCGATTATGCCGTATGAGCGCTTCAGGAAAGTTAGATTTTTCCATGATATATTCACTTTTTTCGGCTCGCTCTTAGCTATTATCGTCCTTTGAAAATATTCCGTCAAAGTATCATAAACCTAAGATTGATAGCGTACATGCTCCATTACCGATACGCGTGGTTAAAATTTACCGAGGTGAGTTTAGGGTTTTCTTATTATAATAGTGTGTGTGGTTTATCGGCGCTTGTATGATATAAAATTTGTTGCATTATTGATATCGATAATTTTCTAATATAAAGTATTGCTATCATTTTATAATTTAAAAAGTTCAAGCATGTACTGTATTTAAAAATTTGAATTAATCAATGGAAATAACGTTCCATCATTTTTATTGAAAAAATGAACACGCGATGGAAAGTTTTATGCTCTTTGCGCCGCCACACTTCAATATGAATACCACAATTTACCACAATTCGAATTCCGAATACCACATTTATGTTTTTTTCAGTATTAACGTATATTTTTTCGGCATTCATGTGATCCATTCTTCGGCGGAGAAATCGCTCGCGTCTTACAATATTTACACAACGCTCGATATACGACATACAAACACAAATCCGCACTTTACACAAATGCAAAATGTACGCCATATGAATATTTCCGCTTTTTTTCTGGTGTTCCCCGCGCTGTCCTAACACGAGCGTGTACGTATTTATATACTTTTGCGTATTTCGCCGTCGCATTACGCATGTTTACTTCGAAAATATCATACAAAAGAGGCCTCAACTTTTCGCCGGCTCATGGTTTGGGGTCATTCGGGGACTCGCGTTATCCGCGCCAGAGACGTCGTTAAAGCGGGCCAAAAGTGGCGCATTTACAAACATGTTTCCGCCATAATTTCCCTCGTGCGTAAGGACATTCAGAAGAATATTCCGGAAGAGGGTTTTTTTTCTTCGGTTTCTCTTTTTTCGAACGAAGCACATGTGCGCCGGGGTTCGTTTATCCTTTTCGCAAATCACTTGCGAACCGGGCCTACACCGTAACGGAATCTTCCCCAGAGGATATGTGTGTATGTGGAAAAGAAGGACTCTTGTATACGAGTGTGTGTGAGTTTGTACACTTTTTCGTTTCGGTGTGGAGAAAAGGTGTGCATGGTTAGTTAGTCAGCTGTTTGCGCGTCGTAAGCCCTGAAGGGATTCGTACTCCAAGGGTTCGTTCTTACAATCGATTGAGGTGAAAACGCCGCCGTTTCCCGCCTATGTTAAATATTTTATTTCAATCATCTAAGCAAATTTAATTTATATAAATAACGATCCCAATGTCGACTGTATATAAAACAAAATCGAACGATCACCGTACAGAGTAACGGGGCAAAGATTTCGGACAAATCCGAACTGAGGTTTATTTGCTGTGCGCGTCCTCCGAAAACTTTCCGCTAATTTGGTTTTTGTTTGATCTGCCGAGATGGAACCGGTTGATTTCATCTTCTTCCCGTTCCGTTGAGTTCGGAAATTTATTTTCTCATTGTCAACGCCACGGGGCTCACAACCGGGTTTATCTCTTTTCGGGGTTCGGTTTTCCGCGCAAAATCGTATATAACGCGAGCGTATCGACTCTTGCAGCTTATCTTCGGCAAAAGTTCACTTTATCTACCGTTTGCAATTATCTTACTTTCCCGTTCCGGATTTGTATAATATATTTCTCTTATGCCATATTATTTCAGCGAGGGCTCACTTCCACCGTATTGATACACGTAATGGCACGAGGACGGTTCCGTTTACTTATTCCATGGCCCCGAGTCAATATCGTTCGGCTGCGACGGTTTCGCTCGAATTTAATACTCTTGAGTAAATATTTTAATGTATCAAATCAAAACGTATATATTTAGCTTCCATTAGAGTTAGACGAAAATTTTTCCGCTTCAATTGTGAGGTGTTATTAACGATGAATGCGATCCAGTGATTTTCCATTCGTTATTTTATCAACATGAAACTCGCTCGGAAAAAGGTAAAGTTTATACGATTAAATGGCGTTTTCGCGAAAATTATGATACTATTTTATACTCTAAGTTCAGCTAATCTGTTACTCGTTCAGTTGCAACTTTATTAATCTAATTTAATTTAAAGTCGTAAACTTTCACTGCGCTAGGACGTTGTGCATTTGATGCAACTGCGAGCTTTCAGTTCACAACTACGTTAACTTTTACATATACGCACGAGACACGCCATTATCAAACAAGTTCACATTCAAAAACTTCTCATTCGAAAATTTGCATAGTAAATTTCTTGAATTGTAGTTAATACCCCGCGTTTCCCATGGGTGTCTAGAAAGTAAATCTAACAACGAATCCGGTATGAAATATCAAAAATTGCACTGGATCGTAGTCATTATGAATTTCATATAAAAATATATACTAAGCGAGTTCGAAAATTACTAATATTTTTCACACTTACATATCATCCTCTTATGATTTCGTTTCGTTTTGAACGGAGCCTTTGCGAAACAGCTAACCGAGAAAAAATTAAGATCATTAATTTCGTAACGGCAATTGATGGCGTGCGTGCGTGCCGCCGAGAGTTACGTGCCGGGAGTGCCAAAATCGGAACTGCAGATATCCGCGGGGGTTCTCGTATCGACTTTTTAACGACTCGAATATTTCCTCGGCTAATGTGACCCTTCTGCTACACCTTTAACGGACAATAAAACGGAACGGAGACGGCCGGAGTGCGGTTCTTGCACGTTCGAAGTGCGATTTGTCGTGCGCGGCACGTGGAACTTTCTGGTCGCAGGATTGATCTATGGCCGTAGTTTTCCGCGGGTTTTCCGCAACTAACAAACGGGAGAGTTGCAGGAAAATCGAAAATTGCAGTCTCGTGCGGAATGTGCATTTCAGCGGTTCGGTGCAGACACCCTATTAGCCGTGTGAAATATTTCACAGTGTTATTTCATACCGTCGGTTTCGTGAAGTTGAATCTTTTTGAAATCATTTTTTTTTTATTTGAAAGATCTTCATACTTTATTTCAATTTACCACATAATTGAAAATTCCATCAATTTTGATTTAAATACAGTAGAATTATACGGTCTTTTTTATTTTCATTCTATTTTGTAATTATATTAGAAGTCCTTTATAAGAGGATTCGAATTCGAATGAATGAAATTCCAATTCGTCTCAATACAATCTATCTCGTTTGTATATCACGAACGCTAGTAAGCGCATTTTCTAAGAACACAACACGCATCGGAATTTATGTAGAAGCGCAAAAGACTTGCTGAATCGTTGCATTTGCCGCGTGTGTGCACATTGCGAAAACTATTTCTTGTATACTACACATATTCGCGTGGGAAATGAGGAAAACTGACTCGTAAAAGCTGTCTCCTTATATATTTACACCTAGACGACCGCTTCGGACGAAATAACGAAAAACAAGCAATCCCGTCCCGCTCTCTTAGGAGCCTCCTGAAAAGGGGATTCGGGGAGTCGAAAAAACATTTCTTTCACTACGCCAATAAGACGAAGTCAACGTTAGCGCTTGAATAATTCCTGAAGGCTCTGTCTGTGTCGTGTGTGCTCTGGAAAAATTGTAAAGAATATATTTCGAGATGAAACCTGACAAATTGTTTTGTACAGCATGATAATGTATATTTGATATATAAATTTTATTGCTTTCAATAGAATTATCTTTACATTAAAAGTAATGCCTTTTGGTTAAATTAACTGTCAGAGACGAATAAAATATTTCATTTCCTACTTCGATTAGCATATCCATTTGAATGAGCGCCGCTCATTGGGTGCATTATTTTGAAACCGCTTCGTCAAAATGTCAACAAATACAACACTACAGTTTCGTTCTAGAAATCTTAAAGGCAACGTACTTCCGTGACATTATTAAAACTTTTCGAATTCGCATCGCCGACGCCCGCCACTTGAGCCACACAACATTATGCAGCGACGGTGAAAGGTTCATTGTTTCTTGTTGTAATATGAAATTACGAGCACCTGCCTTCCGGCCATACTGAGGGATTAGTAGTACATGTTGCAAGAAGCGCACAGAATCAAAAGCCACAACATTTTTTCTATTAAATGTCCGTCTTAATTCTGAAGAAATATGAAACTCGTTTAATGACTATAGCTAAGGTTTTGAAGGAATTTCAGATCAATCTATTGTAATCAATAATGTTTCTCTGTTTATATGTATTTTTTTAATTGTTAGTTTTGATCTTGCATCCCTTATATATAATAATATGCACATACACACCCAGGACCCGTCTGCGTTTTTGTACAAAGTCTGGCCGACACTTTTTGCTCGCGTTCCTTCCGCGGTGTCTCGAGTGGCGAACCACTTGCTATTTAGCCCACGGTGCGCCCGCCCACTTTTCCGCCCCACGGTTCTCGTCATCGTCATCGTCATCGTCACTCTCGCTTTTCACCGAGACAAAGGGCAGAAAGGGTCTTTCGCCAGATGAGAGAGAGAGTGAAGCGGAAAAAAAAACCGGCGGTAAAAAGGCGACGCCGGCGTCTGGGCGTCTGGCGCCCGAATGTGTTTCGCGCTCGTGTTCTTTTTTTCCACGGCACGTTTTGTGTTTTATTTTTCGTATTATATTTCAGATGTGCTCGTCTCGTGTGTGACGTATTACCGCGCAAATGAAAACGTTATGCAAATAGGGATTATTAAATTTTTCGAGTGGATATTCCCGCGGGCTTTTGTCGTTCGGTCACTTCATGAAATATGCATGTTTTGACATCGGCGCGTTTAGTGTGGAATTTTTTTAATTTTTTTAATCAACTAGTTGCTTCTGGAATTTCAACTGAATTGTTATTTTGTTTCAATACATTATTTTTGCAATTCGATTTGATAAACATCGATGCTTCGATTTCCTTAACTTTTCCAGGCGCGAGCGATAAATTTCACGTCCGTTCATAATATCTCGGGACCAGGATCATAATCCATCTCGCAGGATAATCACCTGGAGGCAATGAGCTGTGCTGACAATGGGGTGTGGGATGTTAAATTGGCGGTCATCAGTCAGAATTATTCGGCCGTCCAAATCGACGCAGGGCATGATGGGGATGGGCACAGCCCTTAGAGAGGCTTAACACCACCGAACCAAAAAAGGGACCAAATTGCAACCCTTGATTGTTTTAATCCGCCCTCGCAAATCCTCGCCTAATAAAAGAAACAATCTTATTATAGCGGATTTGGGACAAGGTGATGATTTGTATCAATGTTATATTTAACAAAATTTCATTCGATGTTTTGAGTTGAATTGTTGCGATATTCGTATAATGGAAAATATTTTTTATCAACGCCGAGAATGGTTTTGCAATATTTAACTTAAAATTGTAAAATTTCAACATGTTGGTTTTTCTCAAAATGTATTGCAATATTCGGCGAGTCTTATTAAATTTTGCACAAGTTTTATTTTTTATTCTGAAAAATTCCACCCATTCATTCTTCAAGCGCTTTCCGAGTCTCGTGTGTGGGATAATCTCGGAAAATCTTCGGAATAGCTCCTAGCACCTACCGATAAGACGATACCAACTGCTCTCGATATTTTTTCTTCGCGTTTTCACTTTGTCGTCGGATTATCGCCATTAGTGTGCAGTCGGAAAATTATAATCCTTTATCGCAAGTTCCCAGCAGAAGAGGATTATTTATATGTTTAATACTTTTTTTTCATGCTGCGTATATACATCATTTTTGTGCTTAACCCGAGTGGACGTTTCTCTTTTGTACCACTCTACGAAGGTAGATAAATTTGCGTTCTTTTTTCATATAATCATAATAATATAACACGGCAAAGAATTTTCCCAGGAAGGCGTATCGCACGAAAACGACTCGCAGCTGTAATAAATGTCGCCGAGTCCCGAAAGTTAGTCCTGTAATTAATATGAAGATTAAGCTTTGTCTTTTATTCTTTGTTTTTCCGAGAGGCTTTTTCGCTTCTGTGACATTTCTGCGACTTCTGCTCTCGCACAGATATGTGAGATTCCTGTTCGAACCGTTCAAGTATTACGAATGAAATATTAGCTAAGATCATAATTAATTTCGTTTTATATATAATATAATATAACGATTTTTGTTTTCTTCTGGGATAAATCAAAATTCTAATTTTCGTTAATGAAAATATATAATATATTATATTATATAATGATTTTAATTTATTACATCTTAAAAGACATCAAAAATTATTTGCGTTGTATCGAAAAAAAAAAAGTACCTCATTATTTCGCCATGATGCGAAACGGCAGTGATGGAAGCGTCCTGAAGTCGACATTTGTTCTACTTATCATAAAATTTGTTTAAATTAAGGCTGGCGGGGATTCGCTTCTCGCAAATATTAAAATTCCTTCCCCGCACGACAGAGGCCAGAAAATATTCTTTATTCACCCCGAAGACGAAGGAAAAGAGCAGACTCGCCGCGACTGGCGGGAAAAAAATCGCCGCCATTTCGGTTTGATCCTCAGGATTGCGGCCCGCCTTCTTTATCAGAACTAAAATAGAACTTTGTGCGCTTGGAAAGCCGGCAAAGCTCTGTGGGAACTTCGACAATGTGGGCGGCAACGGTGGCCCTAAAAAGCCTCCCGCCCAACCCCCTTTAGGCCTTAATGAAATCGACCCCGGCTCCGTCGTGATTTCGGGACGTTTTTAATTTCGTTTCGGAATATTTTTGCCAGACGTTTCGGCGGAATTTTCGTCGTCTTCGAAGCGGAATTTCGTGCTTTTCGGGGTATTTGGGTCGAATTCGACTCGGCCTCCTTTTGACCCCCCCAAAGAAAAACGTATTGAATGCGTTGTATGATGTGAATATATTGAACCGATGTTTTTTTTTATTATTATTAAAGAATCTTGTAAATATTTTTTTTATAATTAATTTGATGTTGATGTTTGAACTTTTTTTCGTATTTTCGATCTTATACGGATACATAAACGTGATTTGAATATGTGTAGTTAACGAATGAATTTTATTGTGAGAAAAAAGGTTATTTTATTGTGTAAACGTCAAAATAATGAACGAGATCGCTTTACCGTGCTCACTCGTCACGTTGACGTAATGTTTACCGCATGCATTATTAGTTCACAATGCGATCGCAACACAACACGTTTCCACATCAGATTTCCCGACAACGTCTCCATTCGCCAGCACGAATTTTCTTTTGCCTCGGTCTAAATTCTCCGAACGATATAATCCGTTGCAGATTAGCACTATTTCCGCAGGCCGAACGGTTGATTGATGGAGTGGTGGCGTGTTGGCATCGGTGCAACGCGAACAATATCGACCCATCGGCAGCATGAAACCGAAACGGAATAAATTGAGGTTGTTTACGATTACTTTCCATCCGCTCTGATGAAATGTCAACAAAGGAAACAATCCTCTCGAGTGCGTATTGATTTTGGTACGCTCGGGCGGAGTTTTTCCGGGTTTTTATCCGTTCGGTTCCGGTCCGCGACTGTATACTTGCACCTAACGATCGACAGGATTACGATTGTGCGGATTATGTGCGAAGGGCGATTGAACGTCCGAAATGGGGGATGTTGGAAGTGGCGACTTGGGAAATTTTCTAAAAATCATGTCGACGCCGTACTATTTGGGCTGACAGCCTTTTTGGACGCGATTTTTCCGCCGAGTGCGTCCCAATACATTAAATTTCGATAAATATTTTCATTTTCGTATATAAATGTATGTTAAATATTTTATATTAAGATTGTTCGTTTTTTTGTTTTGAAAAAATATATGCGTTATCGTAAAATGGAAATCGGTGAATGAATAAAGTAATAAAAAAAGGAAAATATCGTTTATTTTCAGAACGACAATACGGGTCGTGCATGCGATATGTTTTATACGTGTTTGTTTTGAAACGTATGATATTTCGTTTGTTTCAAAAAACTAATATAAAACAATTTCATGACAAAAACATGAAATACAGTTCATTAATTTTCATATTCTTTCTGCAATAACGAGCGAGTGGTGTTTGTAGCACGTTAAAGGTCATAATGAAACATGACATTTCACACACTACAAGAACATTTCATATTCGTAAACTTTGACTTTTCTATCTTTCGCTTACGTATAATTATCGCTTTTATTTTAATTATAACAAATTAAAATATTAAGATTCGTTTTATTATCTTTAAAAATAATAATAAATCCTATTTATATTCTGAAGAAATCGTCTTTTCGATACGTCGCGAACTAATTTATATTTCGGACGCAAGACGGTGCTGCGCAAACACAATCAATGGTTAAATTTTCCAAGTCGAACACAAACAAGCACCCTCCGCTTTATAAATAAAAAATACAATAAAACGGCAAAAATATATATATACACAAACACAAAGGAGAGAATCTCCTTCGCTACAACGTCACCTGTTTGTCTACAGAAAAACCAACAAAACGACAAACAATCCGAAGCTAGGGCCGCGGACACCCACTCCCTTAACGAAGATCAATTCTATTAATACCTAACGAAGTCGACATCGTCAGCATCTCTAATGCGCCGTCCCCGAGATTGATTCAATCTTTTACTTTTACGTAAGTCCCAGCTTTCGTCAGGGGTCGGAGAGTCCGTCTGGCGACCGTGACAATTTGTCTTGAGTGACCCGGGGCTGATTGGTGAGGCTAAACGCCCCCGAGCAGAGGTCGTCGTTTGTCACGAAGATCTCGCAAAAAAGCCACGATCCTCGCTTTTTTGGGTCATCCGGGTCTGAGTGCATCGTACGGCGGCGGTTCGATGATTGACCTATTTTCGCGGGTGATAAATGAGTTTTTTATACGAAGGTCGATTCATTGTTCATCATCTTCATATGTAGCTTATCAACTACTGAAAAATTTGATTTTTTTAATGTATAATTGAAAATTTGGGTTTTTTATTATTATTATTGTGTAAGATTTTCGTTCGATGAAAAAGGAAGGTGGTAGTTCTTAAAATTATTTTTTTCAAATTATACACTTTCGTGGCCGATGATTTGTATGCGTGTCATGAATTTTTTTGCGAAGATGGCCGATGATACGTATGTGCTACGATCGCTCAGTGGCTGCTATCTGTTAATACTGTATATGTGTTCGGGCATATGTACAGTATTAACGGATAATAGCCGCTGGGTGATCGTAACACATATGACGTGACACATATACACGTGACACGTGTCATCGACTATCCTCGCAAAAAAACTTCATGACACGTATACGGGTCATCGACCATGAACGTGTTTAGCTAACGGCATTTATTTATCGTATTAAGTATCGCTCGATTTCAGTTATCAGTAAAAATCGGTGTATTCGACAACGGCAAACTTTCGAAAATTCACATAAGTCATTTTAAAATATTAATTTCAGCCACGAAACTCTCTTTTTAACTAACTGAATATACACATTCCACCCTCATGTTTCAAACGCTAATTCACATAACTTCAGACAACATCCTCGGCAAGCACCGCCGGAATAGTGGTTGCGGATTTTCCACCGCCACCCGACCCCAACGAAGCGTTCGACGAAACAAATTAGCGTTCTTGCCGGCGTACTTAGGCGGCGGTATTCTCGGGTAATAAAAGAGTTTTTCACGATTCGAGGTCTTCGAAGTGGTCCGTAAAAAGCTGGCGCTTTTATAGAGGTGAGCTCTAGTGGTCGTGGGGGCACGTGAGGGCACGTGCCCTATCGATCACCGTCTCCAGACGCCGAGCCGTGTTGTTTTTAAGGTTCTTCTCTTCGCTTTTTCCATGGTCTTCCGCCAGAAAAACAAGAGACACGTGGAGGCATTGCCGCACGTGCGAACGTCCCAGATGCCACTCCACGGGAATTATAACTGCCATTGATCATGAGAGCCGTGACGGATTTCGCACTGTGTTGATATTGCGAATTCTCCGTATATTTTTGTGTTCGAATATATATTGCATTCATTATACATTTTTTTTGATATATGAAATTGAATTTTTTCCGTATTTGCTTAATAAGTTCATTACCGCTGTGAATTGAAGCACAGTGAATAAATATTCGAACGAAACCGTTTTATATTTTTGAAATATTTCCATAACGTTCAAATATGATGAATTAAGATTGGGTCTGCGTATTGCGAAAGAAAACGTTGTTTACTTTCATCTGAAAGTTCTATTATGAAATATCGCGCGTATTTATATTAATATTTTGAAATGGCCATAATTCAAAAGGCACGTATCGGTGCGGTCGGGGGATGGGGTGCGTTCGCATTATCGTAATTCACTTTTGTTTGAACATATCCGGCACAAAGAACAAATATAACATTTTATTACATTACATACATACGTATAGCATTGCAGAGGTACAAGCAGCATTCGAAAAACATTGGGAAATATCCGCTCGCGTTTCTCTTCGTTCGGCCAACGTCCGTGCATTTCATAAATTGCATTTTCAGCATTTTTTCCATCGAAGTTCTAGCGCTCGTTATGTTGGAAATTCTTTTTAAGTCAACTTCTCCCACACTGGCTCGTTATTCCGCGGCGTATTAAAAAACTTTACAACACTCGTTTTAAATTGTTGAAAAAAAAACGATATACCATTCAAAAGTTTGCCGCTAACAATATACGTGTTTAATAATACATCGAACTTTATAGAAATGTAACAATTACCGTAATTCATGATAGTTTCCATTTAAATTTATCTAACAGATTCGCTGTTAATCTTCACCAATGACCACTCAGGACATCAAGATCGCACCATAAACATGTCCGTTAAATAAGCACCTCTAAGATCCTAGATTCGCAAAGCTCATGCCTCAAACGCGTTTTCTCATGTTTCAACCATATCCCTAGCGGTCGTTACCGTGAATGCACCCTGAGCCCCGGTAATTGCATCGTCCACTGAATTGTCTCGTTCCGTTCCAGCGAACACCGAGACCTTCGATTTAAGTCTCCTCCTTCGTATACCGTGTAGCTTCGAGCTTCCAGCAAGTCCAGGTCGATCGACCTGAGACTACGCTCAATACCCAGTCCCCTCCGTCCGAGACCCATACAAGATTTAGCCGTAAGCCCGGGCCCCTTAGGACAATCTCTTGTACGTTATAAGTATGTTTGGTCCGCTTTTGCACAGAGAG
This sequence comes from Hydropsyche betteni, assembly GCA_028571205.2. Lineage (NCBI taxonomy): Eukaryota > Metazoa > Arthropoda > Insecta > Trichoptera > Hydropsychidae > Hydropsyche > Hydropsyche betteni. The sequence continues at coordinate 2,851,716 of JAOXNN020000006.1, forward strand.
ATAAAGATATCCGGCAGACACGCGAACGCCTCAGATTTATAGCGCGGTTCGTCAAACTGTTTCATAAGCTGCTTAACTTTTAAGTCCCCTCCGTGTGCGACTGTTGGCCACGGTGTTAAAGTGCTACTTTCGACGATGGGGGTCGGATACGTGCACTTTTTATACATGTTTTATTTATGTGACGAACGATACGAAAACGGCATTATTACGTTTATTTTCGGCGATATCTCATTGCAACACGTATTATTGTATACGAGGGCACTTAGATCAAATCTCGGATTTATTCGAAGACTTATTAAATAATTCATGAAACTGTTTAACTCGAAACTTTCGAATTTCTCAGTTTTTTTTTTATTATTGCGTATGCATACAAAAATCTAAAAATGCGCATTTTTCCCAAAGCACGGATTTGTCTCGTTACTCTCAGCGGCTGTGACACGCGAGCTCGTCCCTCCTTACGCCGAGCTTGATTTATTCATTTCGTCCTCGGCGTTTTGTCATGTTTTATCGTCGAAACGCCTCGTTATAATTTAAACTGCGAAGAAGAAGCATTTTTCTCCTTTTTCGCGGCCGTCGGTAGTCCGCGGGCGGGTCTCGCACAATATACAACGAAACACGAGGAGGTTTTGTGCTCTGCTCGTCGGCAGATACGCGTCATTTATATATCTTAATGTCACTGCAGGTATAAAGCGTGGGTTGTGCGCGATACTGCTCTTGCGGCGCCCCAAACTCGAAAAGGAGCATTCGTTTTTGCTTAATATGAATATTGCCAAAGGACGAACCGTGTTGTTCGCCCACGTGGCGCTGCCAATTAAATGGCGAGCTTTTTTGCTGTCGTGGTCGTTGGTACGTTTTAATAATGTACCGATCGCACGGAACGGCTCGGATTTATTGTATGACTTCGGTTGGACGTGTTTAATGTGCGCGGTTCGTGTTAAAGATTGAAAAAGTGGCTTTTGTGTTGGAAACAATTCATTCGTTACGGTTGACGATTAAATGATGGTCATTCAATTAGTCATCATTTTGATTTCAATGTTGATCGGAATTAATCAATGCTTTACTTGAGCGTTGTGTATAATGTATGCTCTGGTTGCTTCAGTGCGCTTGTCATTCACTCTATTGGATATAATAATATGACTTACCGTTGATGGCTCAACAATTTCACTAATTATAGATCGTATCAAATCAATATATATTCTGCAAACATTAATTATAATGTCAGCAGTTTAGCTTTTGACAAATAATCGATGGTTCAAATTAAACAAGACTAATATCGTATATTAAATTAAACAAAGAATAATTTCCTTATCATTATGCGATGAAAGAAATATTTAAATTTTTAACTATACATCATTGATTTTTTTCAATGGACTGTATATAGGTTATATATTACAATGATTAATTATTACAATGTTGCATTTTAAAATGAAAATCTAAACAGGCATCAAGCTCAGATGATTTGCATCGCTTTGCCTCAACAGAACACTCACTCTTGATTTTCGCTACCGTATTAACAACACTTTGAACGTCGGCGCCGTATCGCCGTTAACCGAGCAATATTTCATAGTCATACAACTTGTCAAAAGTTACACACTGTGAACCGCGGGCCGCTTTTGTATCGGGAAACGCTAAAAACGGTGCGAACACTTTATGAATATTTGAAAGGTGTAATTTATCGCCGTCGCCGCCCCCCCCCGAAAGCCACCCACAGGCTGGAGATTCGCTTCCGTGTTTTATGATGGTGTTTGTTGAGTACTTTGTGGGGTCGTTGTTTTGTGTTTGAGCGAAGTGCGTGTTCTTTATTCGATAATTTATAAACGAAATCGATACGATGATAGATTTTGAGCATTTGGGTAGATTCGATTGTTTTGCTAATTCTATAGAAATTTTTCAGAAGTTTTGACACTAACGGTGATAATTTTTAATCTCACCGAATATTTTGTTCAATATTTTTTATAATAATAGAACAAATTAATTAATTCATCATTAATATCATGATAAAAATATGCTTAGTTTTCCGAAAAATATACAAAATTTTCATTGTGTATTACCAATCTGAAACTGACTCATCGTTTTTCATGGCAGTATCATTTTCGTCGCGTCCGACGCATTTTCTATAAAATTTTATACAAACGATGCGTTAATCTCGAAATCCATTAAATCGACACCGACAATGTTCAAGCTCTGCACTCGAATCCTCTTCATTTTTATTTTATCATAAAATTTGATGGTTTTTTCGGGCGCGTCGATTGTATCCCGCACAGTTCAGAATTCGCTCGATCACACCGATATATATTTTATATTTTTTTCGCGTCCATTTAATCTCGTCGAAATCCCCCCGGATAGAGTATTGTATCCCGGTGATAATTTCGGCTGAGCCCGCATAATCGTTTTATTTATACGCGAATGTCACCTTCGGCGATCAAAAGTGCATGGGTGTTTTGCAATCGATATTCAAAATAATTGCACATCGTATAATACAATATATTTCATTTTGTATTTATCGATTTAATATTGTATGAATATGTCGATTTTGAATTGAAAAACTTTTAAAATTCTGTCTATATTGTAGAAAAAAAATTTTAAATTCCAATTTTTTATATTCGGTTCACGGAAAAAGATGATTTCCTCAGAATTTTAAACAAACTCAATGTAAAAAAAAAATATTTTATAATATATTGCAACCCATGTATTTATTTGACCACAACCTAACCTTATCTATTATAATTCAACTTAACACCCAAAAATGTGAATTTATGATCCATTTAAATATACATGAACTGAAATATACTTGAGTTGTGATATTATATACAATATATTGTTGTATATTGATTATTTTAGTCCTATCGAATTCTTGAAATCATTATTGAAGTTAAGAAATAAAAGTCTAACTAATCATTAGATGAATATCCATCAATCGACTAAGAATATTTAACCCGTTAGTGCCGGATGCAATTATTTTCTCGAATTTCGGATAGGAATTTGTTAATTGAAATACAGTAAAACCCCCCTATAACGTCATTTTTTTCAAATGCATTTAAATTCATTTTTTTAAGTTTGTTTCAAATGTATTTGAAACAAGCAATTAACACGTAAAAATGTCCATAAAAGAATTAAAATGTATCATTTATTGATTTCCCTAATTTTCTCCCTATAATATCGAACCTATCTTGACGATGATATAAGGGGATTTACCGTATATATTTTACTTCCTCCACATTTATCAACTGACGTAAATTCATTGCTTTATTTAAAGGTCATTTTAGGCCCCGTACGCACTTGCGATTTGCGATTTTTTGGTGACAATGGACAGATTGATGGATTCTCAAAAAAACCGTGAGAACATGTGCGTGCATTTCAACCCAAAACATTTTCCATTTCGCGACCAAAAAATCGCGCGGCTACAAATCGCAAGTGCGTTCCTGGCCTTATTGTTCTGGCTTATTTAATTACAAAATTTATTATAAAATTTTAAAATTTATTATAAAATTTTAAAATTTATTATAAAATTTTAAAATTTATTATAAAATTTTAAAATTTATTATAAAAT
>JAOXNN020000006.1:2855365-2878070 GCA_028571205.2 Hydropsyche betteni
ATTTATACGCGAATGTCACCTTCGGCGATCAAAAGTGCATGGGTGTTTTGCAATCGATATTCAAAATAATTGCACATTGCATAATACAACGCATTTCATTTTGTATTTATCGATTCAATATTGTAGGAATATGTAGATTTTGAATTGAAAAAATTAAAAAATTTTGTCTATATGGTAGATAAAAAAATTTAAATTACATTTTTTTCATATTCGGTTCACAGAAAAAGATGATTTCCTCGGAATTTTAAACAAACTTAATTGAAAAAAAATATATATATATATTGCAATCCATGTATATTTGACCCCAACTTAACCGTATCTAATTCAACTCAACACCCAAAAATGTGAATTTATGATCCATTTAAATATACATGGACTGCAATATACTTGGGTGGTGACATTATATACAATATATTGTTGTTTGTTGATTATTTTAGTACTATCGAATTCTTGAAATCATTATTGAAGTTAAGAAATAAAAGTCTAACTAATCATTAGATGAATATCCATCAATTGACTAAGAATATTTAACCCGTTAGTGCCGGACGCAATTATTGTCTCGAATTTTGGATAGGAATTTATTAATTGAAATACAGTAAACCCCCTCCCCCTATAACGTCATTGTTTTCAAATGCATTTAAATTCAATTTTTTTAAATTTATTTCAAATGTATTTGAAACAAGCAATTAACACGTAAATATGTCCATAAAAGAATTAAAATGTATCATTTATTGATTTCCCTATTTTCCCCTCTATAATATCGAACCTATATTGACGTTATAGGGGGATTTACCGTATATATTTTACTTCCTTCACATTTATCAACTGACATAAATTCATTGCTTTATTTAAAGGTCATTTTAGGCCTAGCTTTCTGTCAAGTTTAAAACGCGACTGATGGGCGTTATTGCGTACTAACTAGACGGACTCATTCAAGTATAGGGGCAGCCGCGTCGCCTCGAAAATAGGGCTGGTTGCATCTTTTTAATCGTTGCAACGTGTTTTTGGTGCATGGGCGCACTTCAACCTAAACAATGTGGTTCTATACTCGCATCCAAACAATCGTGCGCGATTAATAGCCTGTGGGCGCCTGGCTTAAGGCCTAAGTTTTAGGTTGAAATGACATATGTGCGCATTTCAACCTAAAACAATGTGTTCCATTTTCGATCGCGCGCGACTAAATCGCCAGTAGGCGCCAGGCCTGATTATCACAATTTCCGATAGCATCCTCCTGCAACGGACGTCACATAGTTACACGATGACACGCGCGGCATCAACGAACACCATTCACCCCCTCAAAAACCATCGATCGTCCAGACACAGATCTACAAAATCGCTCACGACAACACCATCTCCGATTCCCACTATAGAATTCCAGATCGTGTAATACGCGTTGCGCCTTTCATAAATCGCACACGTCGCCGCGATAAATCTCGCCGCGCACACATAAATAAACGCATTCTGCACAATGAGCCGGATCGGCCTCGTTATGCGCTTCGGTGCATCGCGTGTCCGAGGATTATCCGCGAATATTGGACACGTTGCGATTCATCATGATTCGCAATGTTGTGTGTTGGCTTTTTGCGCAACTGCCTTTTGCGTTTTCGTGTCCGCGGAACGGTCCTGCGTCGTAAAAACGTTCGCTTTTTCTCGGTCGGACGTCAATTATTCGCAGTGCGTGTTTACGGTGTGCGTCTGGATTGTTTTACGACGGTCTTTTGTTTGTGATGTGAAAGTTTCGAGTTTAAATGTTCGATGTTGGTCCGTTTGAAATTTGGCGCTTTTCAGGTTACGGTTGGGATGGGGATTTTTTTGTAGTTGCGGGGTTTCAATGGATTTTTTTTGGATATATCAGGCGTCGATAGCGTCGTGGGTTAAAATTAATTTGATCAAGACATTGTGGGTCAGAAAATATTTTCATTTTGGAATGGTCTTTTAGTGAATAATACGATAAAATTTTATTGAAAAAATAACAATAAAAGAAAGCAAAATTGTATTCCTAATTATCATAAAATCAAATATAATTTATCAATGGCATTCTCATTGCTGAATTTTTTATGTCAATTTATTCACTTCTAGTTTATTTTATAGTTAATCATCTTAAGAAAAATACAAGCGTCTGAATCTCGATAGTTAATCTATTTCTTTTCCAACTTAAAATAAGTTTAAAATATTTTTCTCATTCACACGTAGAATCGAACTCAAACAAAATGATAAAACCATTTTTTAAATGAAAACTCCGTAGAAAGTGATGCCTAATATGATACTTAGATATTATGGAAATACGATAATCTTCCGTTGTTTCTAAATCTTTCCACAATGTCTTGAGTTTATCCGTCCACAACCTTTATTTGCAGAAATCACGCGAGTAACTTGAAATAATTAAATATGTCACTTAGTGACCCGCGGGTCATATGATTAACCAATCTGATGATGATCTGCGATTAAAATTAGATTACCTTTCAATACGAAAAATATTTTAGAACCTTGTTCCTTCTATGATTTTTCAATATTTCAAATAAAAATTGCATGCAATCAAAATTTATAAGGCCAGGCGCCCACAGGCGATTTGTGATCGCAGCCGAAAAAAAATTGCCGTCGCAAAGATTTTATGCGTGCGCCAATACGACTAATAAATCGTTATATAAAATTAGAAAATTGTCTATTATGACTACTGTGACACGGTTGTAGGATCAATCTATAAATTTAAATATGTTCGTTAAGTCCTACGTCATAAAGCATAATATTGCATATTAGCAGTTCTAGGTAGTTGTTGATGTTGGAAACAGCCTGCCATTAAAAACGTAATATGCATATTTAGTCTTTACCACACCGTCGCAAGATTCGTCATTTTTTTGACATTTTGAAAACGATCGTTTGCTCAATTTGCGACGTATTACGACAATACCTAAAATTTTCTTATTAAATTTCTAATTGTAACATAAATTATTTTTTTTATCACATAAATATGATTATTTCTTATTTTTTTAAATTGAAAATATTTTAAAAGTGTAATACATACATTGAAAATTAAATTTAACGAAAGTTTTATCACAAAAATCAACAAAATTTCATGGTTAAAAAATGATTTATTTGCGACAACTGTCACTCTGTCAAGATTGAAGCGCGACTGATTTGTTAGCGGTAGGCGCGGATTCATACCAATTTGGCGGATTCATTCAAGTATAGCAGCAGTCGCGTCGCCTCAAAAATAGGACCGGTTGCATATTTTTAATCGCTGCGATTTTTTTTTTGGTACACAGGCGCACTTCAACCTAAAACAATGCAGTTCTATAATCACGTTCAAACAATCGCTCGCGACAAATCTCCTGTGGGCGTTTGGCCTAACATTAGGCCAGTCGTCCACTGCGATTTGTAGTCGCGGCGATCGTTTAGTTGTGAAAACGAAACGCATTGTTTTAGGCTAAAGTGCGCCCATATACAATATGGACGCAATTCAACCTAAAACAATGCGTTCCATTTTCGCGACTAAACAATCGCGCACGACAAAATCGCAAGTGGGCGCCTGGCCTTATGCATTGCAAACATTCCAATTGGTGACAACAATACCCCGAAGTATCGAATCGTCGAAGTGTGTCAGTATATTGAAAAAAAATGAGTACCCGTTAACCGCCGCAGGTGGACACGCCGGACAGCGTTCTGCAGAGCGGCCTACCATCTTCGATGCAACCTCCAAGGGACACGGCCCTCAGGTCCATGGTCGACCCTAGGGACTACGACAGGCTGAGGTACCTACAGATGAACGGAGGCACACCCAATACCTTCGAGGAGACCATCCACAGGGTGAGGCACCGTCATCAACAACTACAGTAGCCACGAACGACCGAAGCGTCGTGGCCTACACACATTTCACTCACATACAGCCTTTCGGACTTTTGTGTTGTGTTGGGGGGCTTCGTGCGATCCGAACGATTGTTTTGGTTTGGTTTGAGGATTAAATGGCTGATTTTGATGTTGGCATTGGTCTCGTCGGTCGGATCGCGCGAGGCGCTTTTTGAAATATCGCTTTATTGCGATCGATAAAAGGCAAACACATATTCACACATTGCGGATCGAAAAGTGGTGGTCAAAGTTTTCGATTCTTACGCGCAATAGAACAGTTCTGTCGGAAAAAAATGGTCGGAGTTTGTAATAGTTACGATTTTTCGCTGGGAAAACTTTGGCCGACTTTTCTTTCTGTTTTTTTGGTTTATATCGTATTTTTATGTACTTCGCGCTTTTAGCATGCTCTATTGTCACAAGCTATTGTACACACAATTTTTTTCATAAATTTTGTAATTTATTTTACGATACCGTTGTATTTTATCCAAATTATGCTTTATGTGTCAATTTTGCTATTGAAACTCATTGAAAATTTTCACTTTGATGTTAATTGAGCTATGTACACATAAATGATAGGCATTTCAAAATATTGAATTCTGTAAAAGAACATTCCTTAATTTTTTGAGATGTCACTATATTTTATTCACAATTATTTATGCACGAACAAAATGGCTATGGAAATATTTATATGGGCTTGAAATTGCACTGTTTAATTCTGATGTATGTAAAGTCATTCATTTTATTTGATTCAAATCAAAATGCTTTTACTACACGAAACTCAAATACATGTTTTAAAATTACTTTTTATTATCACTTGCTTTTTTATATTGATCACACTTAATTAGGGTTAATATCATATTATATAATATTATACATGGCAACAGTTAAAAAACGTAGAATTTTATTTTTGAATTATTTGAAATTTTTTCAACGTTTTTGCTAAGTGTTTAAAAATATTCTTCTTTTTGTAATGTCATTTACAATATTTTAGAAAGTAAAGATAGAATTTAGGTGATTTAACTAAACTGGTCAAAGACCATAATCAATATAATAAAAATAACGCATATCAAGTGAATAGTTTATAAAAAAATAAACGTTAGAGTCTAATAATTAGACAATTCATATGAAAATTATTTAAAATATAAAATTAAAGTTTTGATGAAAATTTTGCTTGCTAGTCATTGCACGATTGTCGATCTATGGAAAATTTTGCATGTTTTTCAAAATTTTGTTGGGCTTTGTAAATATTACAAAATTGTTGTTTTTAATTGTAAATAAATACGACTTTTAAAAAGAGTCTTGGTTTTTTGATCGGGAAAATCAGGTGACGGTTTTTTGGTCAGTTATTGATATCCTTATTTTTTGAATATAATATAAGCATGAAAAATATTTAATTAAGGTTTGAAAAATTCGGTTAAGGGTCTCTTTCTCTGTTATTTGTATTTATGAGATAATTTTTGCATGTTCATTTACTATCAATATATTATACTTAAACTTTTATCAATAAATGTTTGTCAGTAATCAAATAATGTTTCATTTGATCTCTTTCACAGGCTTCAAATACTATACACAACAACTACTACAATTTATATAAAATTCGCAGGCTTGCCTAATTTTTAGAGATACTTATTTACGAAATTTATGTTTTCACAACAATTTGCTCGGAATACACAATATTCAAATGTAATAAATTAAAGATACGCCTTTAACAAGTATTAAGGGATACGCAAGAGAGAGATGGGTACGAGTATTTTCGAAAGTTGCTCGCGAAGTTTCCGTTTAATTTGAATTTCAATACGATTCGCCGTACGGATTTTGTTAAAGCTTTTGATATGAAATTTCAAATGACGACATCCTCGGGAAGTTGCCAAATTTAATACTTCTTTTGAGACATTTTGATGTATGATACGTCCTTTTCGTTTGCTTTGTTTTAATAAAGTAATAAAAAAGCACCGGTTCGTTGCAAAAGTTTGCAACAATGTTCGAAATATTTCCATAGAAGAATTCGAATGATGACTTAACAAAAATAAATTATTTTAAAAGAATTTTCATAATATACTCGTTGAAATATAATTTTCGTCTTTTTTCCAAAAGAATTCACAATGAAAATCTAAAAGTTGAATTTGTTTTTTTAACAATAAAATAAAATACTTTACGAGACTTGTTTTATGGTATTTTTCCCGATTGAATAGTATTTCGATAAATTAACTTTATTGTAAGCTGAATCGGCGAATCCATAAATTCATTTTATTGCAAGATCTATTTTCATATTGTTATTTGTGTTCATGTCAACGATTAAGAAAACTAATTTCATTTAACTTACGTCAGACATAATTACAATTCAGTTTACATTTCTCATAGACGTACACATTTATCACAATAAGTACTGTAAGTGACAACTCAAATTCGCACTATTTATACAACTAATCCGACTTGTATCTAAGCATGAAAACGTAATAAAATTTTCAATTATACCAAGCCTATGCGTAAATACATGAAACAAAAGGGAACGTGCGCAACATCGGGGTGAGCCGAAAGAGATATTTTGCTCAGCACGGATTATATCCCGGGACAGATTTATGGGATAATCATCTGTTTTCCGCTCAGCTTTTTTTACGATCGTAGTACAATTTTTAAACCTAAATATTTATGGCTCGGAAAAAACTCTGTTGATATTTTGAGAAACAGAATGGCGACCAACCAACCCCTTGCGACCGCTTTCTATTAATTGAATGTTCGCTCCCTTTATTTCGTTATTTTTTCTCGTATTTTACTTTTTTCGTTGGCGTATTATTCGTTCAACTTTTGCATGTACAGCATGTTTATATTAATATCATATTTTATCCGATTTAATGTACCTTTTTTTATTTAGTCACAAGCATGCGCCACTGTCTAAATTTGTATATAAATAATTTTTTTATCCTGGTTGTTTTTTTTTTTTTTTAATATACATATATAATTTTTGGTGGATTGGAAAAAATTTGCGATTCAAAGAACGGTGTGACTTATTCGTATTGTATTTTGTTTCAGTTAAAAGTTCAAGAAGCAATGAAGAAAAAAGAGAAATTTCATAGGGAACACGAAGAGGTACGAATCAAATACGTTGATTTGTTTGCGCACATTTCATTTTGCATGAACCATAAATATAAAATATTTCAATCATATTTCGAATGCTACGCGTGAACTTGAAAAAATAAAACTGAAGAGGCTTTAGCGGTCCATGTATTTTCTGTGAAATCGAATCAAACTTTTAATTCTTACAAAAACACAACGCGAAACTTTCCAAGTTTTGTAAATTCCATTATACGGTCTCGTTAGATGAAACCTTTCGAAAAGCTTCCGCGAAACGCCATTATCTTACGGCGAAACTCGGGCAAATTGAAACGGGTAACGATTCTTTTACGTATGTTTCTTACTTTTTAAAGCGAAATTTGTTCGAGGCTAAAGAGAAACTTGCCAGGTTTTCTGCAGAAAAATACACTCGAAATACACACATATGTATAAACGCGTGCGTCTGAATTATCCGGAAAAGTCGATAAAGCTAACTTTTTTTTCAACACGTCTTACCAAGACGACGCCTTGTCATCAATGTTTCTTTACATGACTTTTTTTCGTATATACGGCTCCTTTACCATCGACGTTTGCGGCTCTTTTTGTTTATTATATTGTTCTTTGACATTTTTTTCATAGCTTCTCTCTCGCCTCGTAATTTAAGATCAAAGGAACTTGAATTACACTTACGCGAACGAACTTTTTTCAACGAGGCGCAAAAACGTTCATAAAACTCGAAATTTGGCTACATTTTTCTTTTTTAATATTACGAACGAAGCAGTAAGGCAAATATTAAATGTTTTTAATTTAAATTAATTTTATTTGCCCTTAATAATTTACAAAAGGGTCCTTAATTTATTATTTTTTATGGGAAAATAAATTGTACCATTCTATTATGATACAGATTTTATTACGCGAATATATACCGATCATGTAATTTCTAACAAACGCAATAAATTTTCTCCTTTGACTTTTACTTGTAAAATCGATCAAGTGTAAATTGAGTCTATCCATAATATATTAGCACTGAAAAAATATTGAAGATTATTTCATAATATGGAATCCATACCTTTCAAAATTTTGTACTACAATTCGATTTAACTGCATCGGAATCCAACTTAACTGTTTTGTTAAATTTTCTCATTTGAGCTATACATCTCTAACCCGGTTATTCCAACATATTACAAGAGCCTAACTCCACAATGCAAACTTCGAGGCAGCCACTTAAACTTAACTTATCGTTTCCGTAGATTGTTTCACTTGTGAAACTGCCTTAATTGCACACGATATATACAATTTTGTTCAATTGAAAATCTTGTTTGCGCAATATTACAAAAAAGATGAACGCTACTTCGATGTCGCCCTCAAAATTAAGGCTGTCGCATTTTTTCTCGTTGCCGTTGCTGTTGTTGTTTTTTTCGTATTTTATTCAGACGGCGACACTTCCTCTCCCGTTTTCGTTTTTCCCCTTTTACTGGCCATTTTTCCTTTTTTCAATTTCCATTCGGCAATATTTCTCGTAGCACAACATCTTTCTCGTTCTCCTTGTTGCGAGCGCTCGTTGCTTTCGTTTTGTATTTTCCACGATCGGCCCCATATCTTTTGGTCACATATTTCGCCGCTGAATATTTTATGTATCGCCAAAGCTCCTTTTTATTTATTGCTTATCGGCGTTGCTATTTTCGAAAGCGTAAATATGACGATATGTAAAGGTTAAAACGTAACGCGACTTTAACGCCTCAATTAACATGGAAAGCACTAACGCTTAATTTTAATAAATACAAATTATTTTCATAACTTTAATCACGCTAAAATTGTATGGTATTTTTTTATTTACAAATTTGTATTAACAACGAAAATAAAAACATCAAAATAGATTTTTGTTTATTTGTGTTATTTTAATATATTTTTATGGATGAAAAATGAATATGATTTTTGTAATTGCAGATTTTAAGAGATATAAGACACGGTCTGCTGCATTTAGGACGAGAGGGCGTACGAGGACCAATGGGAGGTGAGGATATCTTATTTTAGCTTCGATTCATTTTATTTTTCAATAAGTAATCTTTTCAATCCCGACGACTTTCAAAGTCACAGTTGTCGACGCCGCAAAAGCGACAGGAAGCTTTTCGCTACGTCGCAATATCCGATTGTGGAAAACGAAATATTATACTTATCTTAAATTGGGACATTTGTTCCGCGATTGCGTCGTTAAAAATTCAAGTGGTATAGTTCGCGTTTGGTGGATTTTTTACTATGTCTCGGAAGGGTGTATTAAAATTTGATCGGTTGAGTTTACGATCGGCTCCTTTATGGATGGTTGCTTACGTAGCAAATCTCTCTTCTTACCTTAAACTTTTATTCTTTGACGGGATTTCATTTTTTGAACTTTTTACTACTTTCATAGTGTTTTCCTGTGTATAAAAAAGGATTGTTTTCTCAATTTTTAATAATATTCGAAATTAAATTATAAAACCGTATTGACGCGACTTTATTTATAAAATTAAGGTTTTTTAACAAAGCACGTCAAACCACATAATATATTATTATAATTAAAGATGAACTTAAATTAATTATTTTTTTCAAAGTAAAAACTTTCAATTATTTAATAGATTTAAAATTTTATAATATTGTATTTTTATTTTACGTTAAATTTCATCGCAAGCATTTGAATAATGAAATAACATGGCTTTTATATGATATTAAATTTCATTTTATTTTATTTTGTATACATACATAAAATTTTATAAAAAATACTTTCCATTCACATTATAAAAAAACAATATTGAAAGCTTTCGCAATTGAATTTGATAAAATATAAATAACATCACGCTTATATGGAAATTCAATTGGTTCAATATAAATTGTTTTTCTGAAAGCTTGCATTTATCGTCTTAAATTTTCTTAAGCAAAGAAAATGAATTTAAGTTTTCGCATCCAATTTATGCAGAAACTGCAATTTAAACAGAAAGGTCGATTGATATTAGTCCCCAGACGGATGATAAAAGCCTTACCAGTGCATCGCAACTTTGAAATGCACCTCCAGGTAAACCACAACACAAATCTGTGGTCCGAAAATAATTTCGCCCGCACAAATATAAATTGTAAATTCCCATCGCCGAAACCCTCGCACGGTTTGACGAAAAATATTGTTCGCCGGAAGTGTAAAAGTTTGCCGATAAAAATTCAATTTTCGCGCACGCGGTTCGCCTCTCCGCAAAAAGGCACGTCGCGTTTATTTTTTTGCGCTTTGCATTATTGAAAATATCGTATGCGAGTTGATTTTTGCGAGTTGATGGGTTTTGGAATCCCTGGCGTGTCGAGTTTGCACGTTGGGCCTTAATCCGCTTAGCCCTCGCCGCCGCTCTAAGCCCGTCGATAATATTTCGAAATTACACAGAGCCCAGACCCGACATTTTTTCTCTCCTAGTTATTTCCTGGATGAATTTCCACAATAGATTTGCCCGCAGCCGGAAAAGGTTTCAATACGAACTCGCAAATTCCTTTCCAAACTGTACTACTCCAGTCGCTAATCCTCGTGCGGTCGTGCAGAGTTCGGTCTCTTTATAAACTTTTTTTTCGTTTTTCAACTTGTACTATATTGAATCTGTAGTTTTGTTGCTTCCATTAATATAATATGATGAAGAAGTCGTTATTTTATCACAAAGAAGTGCATAAGTGTATATTATGCATCGTTTATGTTCTCATTATGCATGAAAGGTTAGTCTATACAGGCTTACAACCGTTTTATTTTATTTTACTTTAATCTTATTCATTTTGATGAGATAACAAGTTTATAAAAAAAAAACACAATTCACTCATAATTCATAATTAATACATCAAAATGAAAAAGATTACTTAACATAATGATAGGCTTACTGAAGCAATCGAGCGTCAATTTTCAGACGACACATACATGTACGATGAAGATGCGCGTATGATGGGCCTAGCTCCAGGTCACTGGTACGATGAACCTCCATACGAAAGCGACCCTGAAGACTTCCTAATGGGTGGTGGACCCGTACCCACTGCCACAATTCAAAATGGTCGTGTTTGCTTCACCTTAAATCTCCGCAATGAGCCCAGAGGAGAAGGTGTCATATCGTTGAGGAGTGCCGGTGACATATCTCTGCCAAGAGATGGATCTAGAGGAGGAACTAGAAGAGGATTGATCCTGCCTCAGTCTGGTCCTTACCCACCGACTATCATTCCCTTGAGGACGGCCAGGGACAGGGAAAGCGGCGATTATGCCGGTTCTGATATCCAGTCGGTTAGCTCGAGGCTTTCTGGTCTGTCCGTGGAGACTAGTCGTTCTGAACACGGCGACAGCATGAGAGTAAACCAAGCTGTTGGATATAGGCAAATGAGCGGTTATAGAATGAGGAGGCCAGAAGACGAATTGTCACCGCACAGTTCTGATTATGAGGATCAAGAGGAGAGCGAGACGGATTCGCAGCATGTAGCAACTATACATAATGTAATCATTTATTCTATTTTACTCGATGGTGATCTCTTACAGTAGTGTAATAAAAATATATCGCAAGATGCACTGCTTTATGGGACTCATCATTTTTGTCATATCGTCACATTTGTCAAGTGTTCATATGAGATATAATTTTTTGATGAATTTTCTAGTCGGCTGATGACTGCGAAGGTGTATCTAGTCTGGTAGGTCGAGTCAGAGGTCTCAGACAAGACGTCCAAAGAAAAATATCAAGACTGAGACAAGAACAACCCGTAGATCCGCCAACGAGAAGAACGAATAACGACCAAGCGTTCCCGTGTTCGAACAGTTCATTTGAGAGCCTTCCGAGCGGTTCGGGCAGTAGTGAGTTCAATATAAATAAAATCAATAAAGAAGTTAAAAACATATTTATATGTGTACGTATTCTCGGAACAGGTACGCAGGCTCTAGTGCGAGCCGGCAGCAATCATTCGTCCATATCTGCAGAAGATAATCGAGAGCTGAGTCCCACAGGACACGGACCGCAAATCTTATGTAGAGCCAGAGCAATAGTCGACCATGCGCCCAGTTCATACGATAAAGAAGCTCTAAAATATAAGGTTTCTACTCGATTTGATCTAAGATGAGTTTTGGTACGAATCTTGAGACGTATTTCATTTGTGAACCGTTTTGCAGAAGGGCGATATAATCGACGTGATCAACATGAACGCGTCAGGATTGTGGAGGGGCATCTGTCATAATCGCGTGGGTCATTTCAAATTTATTAATGTTGAAGTGTTGCCGGATAGGATGGTGCGCAACAACACTAGCACAAAATGGTTGCATAAAAATGCTACTATGTATGGTTTTCACAAATCTAGACCAGTGACTGTTGAAGAGCTTTTGCATAGGATAAATTTGCACGAATACGCTTCTGTGTTCGTTATGAATGGCTATGAGGATCTCGAGCTATTCAAAGAAATAGAACCATCAGATTTGGACTACTTGGGCATCATGAATGCCGACCATAGAGCAAAAATTTTGACAGCCGTACAACTGTTACACGACCTGGATTGTAAGTTGAAATGATTTTTAATTGTAAAACACATCATTTTATTTTTATTTGCTTGTAAATATTTTTATTTTTATTTTTTTATGTCAATAAAGTTTTATTTCAGTTTTCTCTCACGCGTGTTTTTCATTGCCATCATTCACCCATCATTTTCATTAAATGCAAATTTAAAAATCGCACTTTTCGACTCGTATTTACTTTATCTCACTTTTGCAGGTATCGAAGGAGACATTCATGGCTCGAGCTCGGAAGGGGATGACACCAAGCGCGTCATGACTCATCAGATGGATTCTCCTTTCGGAAGGCGCCAGTTCCCTAGAGACTCCGGCTGTTACGATGCACCTTTGCACATAAAGACCTCACCTCTCATCCACAGGTCGGACAATTCCGATCACGAACAAAACAGCAGCGACAACGCGTCAAACAGTCCGAACAATTTGGACGCCGTGGTGCAGCAGTGCAGCAACGAGATAATGAAGAGGGTCGAATCGGCCCAGCAAGCACTCAAAATGAACACGATTAAGGATGATCGAATAGAACAGTACCATCCCAACATACCAGTGCCAAACAGTATAGTTTCGGGTAGTATAGGCAATGAAAAGTGCGTTAGGACTATGGACTCGTACGTAGTGGCCAGAGGGCAAACGGTTTCTGTGGAACCATCTCGTTCCAGGTCAAATATTATAAGCAGAGCGGCTTTGCGCAAAAATACCATACCTTCTCTATTGAAAAGTGGCAGCAGTTCGAATTCGAGGAGTCCCAGTGGCGGGGCTCATCAGCAAAGTCAAACCGTCGAGGATATTTGTGAGTCGGATCACAAGTTGAATGTGGTCAAATATGTGGTGGGAAATAGTAGCAATAACAGTTCTCAGGAAGGTTCAGGTTCTGGGGGAGGTTGTTTGTCTGAAAAAAGTAGCGATTCCGGAGTCAGCAGTAGTTCTTTGAGCTCGGCGCCCAGAGAGTCGTCGGCGAAACCTCAACCGCTATGAAAATTGCTGCAAACGGAGATGATTAAGTCTTTACAGAAAAAGATGCTATCCAATCCGTTAACGTCCAGTGAAAAATAAATTTAACGTGAAATGTTCAGTAGCTGGTTATACCACTATGTGCAAGTGAGAGTTTCAATTATTATCGGGAGTGACATTCGGAAGTAAAATGTCTAATGACACCACATTTTTGTATTTAAAATTCATTGTGATTTTGAAATGTTTTCAATGTTGAATTTTGTTTGATTAGCTAAATAACTGTTGATTGTTTACGATGTTCGAAGCTAAATTTCCATGTTTTAGTTTTTTCTCCGCCTGATTATTTTTTCACTGAGATCGCGTACATTTCTTAAGGAATCTATCAGAGCTTTAAACCTTATGAATCATGATAATCATTGAGTATATAATTAAATTTGCATTTAGCTTGATGTAATTATTTTCTTAGTTTAAACGATAATATATAAATATGCACTAATAAACCCTCGCTGACAATATTAGTTTAAATAAATAATTATTCATATTTACTTTATCACATACTTCCCCAGAAAAAGACTGTGCATATTGCAAACATCATATCTCTTTCTATTCATTCTGCAATCGCTATCACAATTATATATTTATAATGTTTATTTTTTGTATGATATGTTGTTTATCATGTACATATAATAACGAACCATGTATTATAAAAATTTTCTACTAAATTTAATAAAAAAAGCAATAACGCAAAGCATTAGAGTGAAAAAATTAAAATTTATATGAATTTTCGTTACTTTATAATGTTCTTGACGTTTCATTGTAAATATGACGTAGATAGATACAATTTATATGTGCAAAAATATGAAAAAAATCTGATTGTAATTTTCATTATATGACCAAAATATCATAACTTCAACATTTGAATTTTCGATTATTTTTTATGTAATCATTGAACATAATATATCCTAATTATTAATATGTACTTGGAAACAACACTGCCTAATATTGGATTTTATTAGTTACAATATTGAATAGAATTTATTTCCGGTTAATACATTCTATTTATTTCTTCGAGAAAATCTCGTAATAAATAGTCATATGAAAATGTTTTACGCTTTAAATTTCATCTCGCTATATTAAATCAATTTGTAATATAGAACTCTTGACTGGTTGAAGTTTAATTAAATCGATAAATTATAATTCTTGATTAAAAAAGATCAATGTACATAGATATTTGTTAAATAGTGTTTACAATTTAACCATTTTTTTTAAATCTAACCTTAAATAATTTATATCATTTGATAATATTTATAATTTATTTAACATATTGTAATATTGAATGAGTAGATCTTTATAAATAAATATATATATTTAAATATTGTAATGAATATAATTCAATGTTATATATATTTAAATGGATAAAATCTTACGCCGGAAAATAACAAAGATATATTTCGCTTTTATTTTCCCGCGTAAGACGAAGAGACAGCAGTAAATTTTGTAATATGCGAAGAAAGATGTGTATAATGAAGAGTTATTAAGAAAAATAAATTTATTAATTATTCACACCACGCACTTTTATTTACGCCACCGTCCGTTTTAATACCGCCTTTTCCCACTAATTTTCGCCGCCATTTTATAAATCAAGCGTTAAATTCATTTTATACGCAAACGTCAAAAATGTGATATATCACGCAATAAATTACACAGCGTTATGTTCGAGATTATATCTTGTTTATCAGCAACAGATTTCACAATACATCATCACGATAAATATTTACAAACACTTACAAGTTTTACAATATGAAAAAATCCATCGATCCAATACGAAAACGATCATCAAATTCCCACGGAAATTTCCATTCAAACAAACCCTTACAGTATCCTGCGGCCAACAACAAAACGCACTACCCCTGGCTGACCGACATGAATCACTCGCGATTGTAGGACAGGGCCGTTAAGGGTCAGAGGCGCCCTCAGCAGCGGCCCCTGCCATAATTGTTCGCCGGTAACTCGCGTTGATGAAGGTAAGCCGATGACCGAGTGGCGGTCGGGCTGGCCGCCGAATTATTTCGCCCGAAACTATTCGCCGGTCGGGAAACTTTGCACTCGGAGGCTTCGCCGGCCTCCGGACGAAGGTCGTTTTTAATTTTGGGTGTGGCCAAATGTCGTTTGCGGTCGAGTCGGGGGAAGCGGACGCGGAGTGGGTCCGTGGAAATTTTCGAAATTTTGGATTATATTATAATCGTGTAGGGTGGAATGTTGTATAATTGAAATTGAGTTATGGGAATTTTTTAATGTACTTTAAATTTTTAAAGAAATTTTTTTATGTTCGCTTATAAAACAAGTATTATACTAGTTAAATAATTGCGAATAAAAAAGTCTAATTGAATTAATTAATGTGAACGAAATTCGGAATTAATATCAAACTGGTTTTATTACTAAAGATAATGCTAATGTTTATCTTGTTAATTTAATTTACCTTCATCAAATAACCGTTAAATAAATTACTGTAGTAGAAATTTTAAAATAAGTTCGCGAAGAATTCTACTATAATATATTATTACTTCAGTACCTATTTACAGTGTTTCCCAACCTTACTTGTATTATTCCATGCCCCACTTCAATGATTCAAATATCTCCATGCCCCCCCCTCCCTCTCAAATTATTTTTGTCAAATAACAAACAAATGCTCGACCATTAACTGATTTTAAGAGTGTCATAACGGTGCTGCCGTCATATTCTCCAAAAGCCAGAGTTTTTTTTTTTTTTTGAAAAGGCGTTTTTCGACAACAATGTAACAAATATTAATGATTTGCGTATTTCCCTCCAAAATTGCTATGTTGCCCCCCCCCCAGTGGGGCGTACGTCCCACGTTGGGAAACATTCTAGAAATTCACAATTAAGATTAAAAAAATAATTGGGTAACCATTTTGATTAAACTTCTGCTCTTGGTGATTTCGGTCGGAGTACGTCGTTTCCGGAATCCGGAATCAATATTGAAAAAATTATTATATGACAATTTCTATCATACTTTCTTAAATCACATGTACCCCTGGTAATTTCGTTGATACCGCACCAACTAAAAATTCGAAATTGAATTGAAAAAATAATTGCATAACAAATTCTATTATACTTCCTTAAATTACATGTACTCCTGGTGTTTTCGTTCAGACTGCGTCGTTTAAGAATCCGGAATTAAAATTAAAAATAATCACATAACAGTTTCAATCATACTTTCTTAAATCACATGTACCCCTGGTAATTTCGTTCATACTGCACCAACTAAAAATTCGAAATTGAATTTAAAAAATAACTGCATAACAAATTCTATTATACTTCCTTAAATCACATGTACTCCTGGTGTTTTCGTTCGGACTGCGTCGTTTAAGGATTCGGAATCAAAATTAAAAAATAATCACATAACAGTTTCAATCATACTTTCTTAAATCACATGTACCCCCGGTAATTTCGTTCATACTGCACCGACTAAAAATTCGAAATTGAATTTAAAAAATAACTGCATAACAAATTCTATTATACTTCCTTAGATCATATGTATTCCTAGTAATTTCGTTCAGACTAAGACTTATTGTTAGCCCGAACGCCGTGTTTCCTAACCTTATTCGTACCACGCCCCCCCCCCCCTTCTAATTATGTTTATCAAATAACACACAAATACTCGACCATTAACTGGTTTTAAGAGTGTCATATCGTTATGACACATCATATTCTCGAAAAGGCAGTATTTTTTTTCGAAAATGCGTTTTTGGACATCAATGTAACAAATATTAATGATTTGCGTATTCCCTCTCCAAGATTGCCGTATTGCCCCCCGGTGGGGCATACGCCCCTCGTTAGGAAACACTGACCTATTATGTTACCTGTACGGATATATATTTTTTTTAATTATATATAAAAACACAATTATACGATCTTAAAGTATTGTTAAATATCCTTTATATATAATAGCGGATTTCTGTGTGTGTATTCGTTCGTTCATTCGTATGTTCGTTCGATGACGCTCGCGGCTCTTTCGTGAATATGATCTTTATGCGTATACAGTTAACGTCTGGCTTTGCCTACATGTCGTAATTGTGACAATAATAAATGAACTGGTTTAATTAATTAAATATTCAAATCGAGTAAGGGTATCAGGTAGCCGATGTTACTACTGGCTTTACCATTCCAATTTAACCTGTATGCCCGTTAAAATAACGGCTATAGTCACTATTTACATCATTCTCGAGCTCGAAAATCGCGAGCTCCAACTTTAGTCTTTATGGTCATTATAATAACGGCAATCGCGATAACAAACAAAATAATTTTTAATTACACATAATATATTATTCCGAATTGGATGAAGCGATTGATACTCCAAAGTGAAACCCTTTGGCAATAATGAAATATTTTCACAGTTTATCGTTTTCCGTTTCTTAACAAATTTCATTTTATTTTTTCTATTTTAATTTAAAAAATTGACATTACACTGTGTTATTTATATATTCTTCAAACTTTACATTCACAGCCGATGCTATTAACATCGAGCCTATATACTAGTGTAAAAATATGTACCTACTCGTATATAATTTTCTTTTTGTTATGTTTTATTGATTAATGGAAAATCACAAATTCGAGATCGAAATCATTTTTTTTTAATTTCATCACTATTTCTGAAAAAAAAGATAACAAATATCTATTTAAATAAAAAATAAAATTCGTTCAAAAAAAAAACAGTCGAAAAACATAACTTACATCACACAATTTTCGAGGTTGGATAACTCGTACCAACAACAGTTAATTAAATACTAACCCAAATATTTGAATATGGCAACGACGCGAATCAACTCAACAAACTCATACAGCATACGCGAATTTAAACGGTTAAACATCCATAACGGAACGAAACCGCAATCGAATACACAGAAACGCCATTTTCAACGCGCAAGTAATTACGCGTTAAGAGCGTTGCCGCACACCGATTTACAATACGACCCCGTTTATCAGATGAGCTTAAATCATAGCGTTTATTTCTTTATGCGTACAATGTCACCGATATTGCACAGGCCAGGGCGTACCCTTACAGAATTAATTACTCCGATAATTCGGTCGTATATTTATGGGGAAAGCGCGCGATAGTGAGCAGCGATAGCGCGCCGATGCCGTGACTTTCGGCATTTATCCGAAGGAATTAAAAAAATGGACGAAAATAAAGCTCCGGCTCTATTATAATATCGGCGATCTTCGAAGTCCTGCGGGTTTTTCGATTGACGAACTTTCGCGCAGTGTGGCCGAGTTTTTTCGTGCGTCGTATATTGCAGTTTTTGTTGCGAGTTTTTCGACGGCCGCACGCTGTGGCGAGTGTGGAAAACCCCCTGCTGATATTTCGTTTGTGAAAAAGTTGAATTTTTCTAATTAACTGTAGCTCCGCGATGCTATCGTACGACGGAAAGTTCACGCATATTTATTATGCTATTTAAATTTCTTAAATGAGCAATTTTTTTCGTGTACGATTACGATCTTTTTCAACAAACATAAATCGATCGATTGTTTCAAGTTTTTTCGTAATTAATTCTTGTGGAAATACTAAATTGAATTCTTTAATCTAGATTCAAACAACAAGTAGATTTTCCATATCCCCTATATTTAATAGCGGATTTCTGTGTGTGTGTCTGTCTGTCCGTCTGTCCGTTCGTTCGATGACGCTCGTGACTTTAAAACGACGCGTCGATACGATTATTTTTTTGCGTCTAAAAAATTATTCTTCATGCGTACATGTTTTTTATGCATATACACTTAACGTCTATAATATCATGCTTATAAAAGCGTCTTTATTGACTTATGCAATACGTAGATTATTACACAGTGAAAAAAATATTTGAATACCCTATACATGTATATAATCACCGATGACAGATGTCTATGTTTGTTTGTATATCGTTCCAATTTAGCCTATATGCCGTTCAAATATAACGGCTATAATCGCTACACGAGAACGGCTACAACGCGAGCTCCGAATTTAGTCTTTATGGTCATTATAATAACGGCTATAATCTTATCGTCTTATTTTAACGTCTATAATATGATGCTTATTAGTACCTACTAACTACTGGCTTTGCCTATGTGTCACAAACAAATAACAAATGAACTACATATTTTGATTTTATCAACTAAATATTAAATGTTCAAATCGGGTACGGGCATCGACTTTAAAATAAACACATACACATCCCGATGTTATTAACATATATATATATATATACACTAGTACAAAAATAACAATAAACATTCAACATTCGTAATCTTGAACCGATCGTGTGTACGCATCATACGACCCGCTCTTCCAGCATTTCAATTTATGTTAACTCGTCGACAAATGTCCTTATATTCAAATTGCTTGATCGAATGGACGGGTCCGTTTCAAAGGACCCGTCCTCCCGTATTTTATTGTCGTTCGATGCAAATGACACTCGAGTCATGTGTCCTGTCACTATTGCATACGTGCAGCGTGCATTGCGTGCACCTCGATTTATGTCCTTTGTCTGAGGCCGAGAAATAAGAAACACCTGGCTACCACCCACCTGTCCCTCCTCAGTATCTGATGGAGGCTCTGAAGTCTACGGAGTGGCAATCTCGCGGACCATCAGCTCCTTTAAAAGACCTACCTTCTCTTCGGTGAAACTCGAAAGTGTCGTTGTGTTCTTATTTTTGCTTCGTGAACGGCGCCGTAGAACCAGGCTAATCTGAGCCGAGCTGAGCTGTTTAAGGCTATGTGTATTTGAAGATGTTATTATGGAAATCATCAACATATTTAAATTTGAATTTTGTTTAAAAATATCATAAAATCCGTTGTTTCTAAATTTGCAAATTTGTTTAGCTTCAATCATCATTTAGAAACTAAAATATATTTATTTACGGGTGCAATTTAAAAAACATAGATTGTGCCGTATAACCAACTATTTGTGCATTAGAATAATATATAATGTGAATTATTTCTGATGCATAAAAAAATCTCGTATTGAGCATCATTTTATCTGCAATGAAAAAAAAATTGTGCTTTATCAAACTTAAATTAAAAAATATGGAATAAATTATAGAAAAAATAGTTTGTGCATTGAAATGATGAAAATGTGGCAACATCACCAGAGAAAAGTCTTCCTCCACAAACAATAGAATACAACTATCAATGCCAATGCCACTGCTTTTTTCGTGAAAATTTAAATTTCTTATAATTTTAACCACATTTTAATATATTAATTTTTTTTAATTTGAAAGTTAAAAGTTGTAAATCATAAGGTTGGTATTTCGTCCATTTCGCGTTTGCGGGGTTGCCAATCTTTTATTTATATTCATTCTAATGCACGTTTTATATTTTTGAAGATACAGATATTTTGTAATTATCAAAACATTTTTTCGTATTCACACATTCAATGTTCGTGCAAAATTCACACATTATATTTTTTAATGCACACTTATTCTATTATACGTTCAGGCTAAATGCACGTTCAAATTGTTCTCTTTAACTTTTTTAACCAACTTAAAAAGCATTCTACCCTTTTCGTTCACAATTTCGATAACCAAACACGTCTATATATGCAAATGAACGAACTCAGCGAATAATTGTTTTCGGATTAACGAGACTCGGCTGTATGTAAATAATTCTAACTTTGCGAACGTATCGGAGTGCGATAATTAAGTTCCGCATAGATTTCGCGACGAATTTATGCGAAACAACCAAAGCGAGCGTGATCAATGTGACGGTAGGCGATAAACGCGCAATATTGTGCTGTGTACTAACAGTTTGTGCGTAAATGTAATGCGTACTTTCATAAAACCCACAAATCACCGTTCGCCATACGAACACTATATTCTCTTCAGCGTTGGCCCGTAGACAAACTTCGGTGGGGAAGTTTGCGGGAACAATTCCGCTCTTGCTCTATCGAGGGTGTTGTGTTTTGAGGAAGGAAGTCGAGATTTAAAGACGCATAGACGATAGTGAATTGTATGATATTATATAATATTGTGGGGATTGTGTCGTTGGTCGTTTTGATCGATGTGGAAATTGGGGGTATTATTTATTGGGTGCGATTTAACTGCGCATTGAAAAAATATAGATTGTGCCTGGAAACGAATCACTTTTGCATTGAAATAATATACGGTTTGCTTGATTTCTTATTTTATTTCTAGTTCATTAAATAATCTCGTATTGCGTATTATTTTATTTGTAGTGTGAATAAATATGTGCATTATAAAATGATCATAAAAAAAATATGGAATGAGCAATAGAAAGAATAGTTTATGCATTGGAATGATCGAGATGTGGCAACGTCAACCGTCAATGCTTCTTTTTCTTAAAATTTTTATTGAATTTTAGTCATTTTAATAATATAGTTCAATTTGATTATATTATAAAAATTGTGAATAATGGTTGCACGATGGGTATTTTGGCCTGTTTACATTTGCGGCAATGCCGATCCTTTATTTCCATTAATTGTAATGCACATTTTATTCGTTTTAAATTTCAATACCCGTGCAAAATGCATACATTATTTCTCTTTATAAAGCATACTAATATTATGAAATACTCAGGTTAAATGCATTTATTATTATTTATTTTAAATAATGCACATTTAAATTATGTATTTATTCTGTGAGGTTTTAGTTTTGAATTAAATAATATTTTTGTTGATGCTTTATATTCAGTCTGCGTCGTTTTCGTTGTAATTATTTTAATTTGCTTTTATCTCGTACTAAGAGTGAAGAAAGTTTTGCATTTTGAGACCACGCGTTTCAGCACGTTAACTATCTTAAAAGCTTTGGGGCCGCTAGTTTTAAACTCTTAGCAAAACAAATTTGAATATGATATAAACTTAAAAAACTATATCACGAAAAACTTCTTGTTTCAAATTTTAATTAATGAATTTTAATCCTTCAAACATTATTCATTTCATTCTGAAAAAATAATCAAAGAATAGTAAGGCCCCGTACACACATGCGATTTTGTAATCATGCGATTGTTTCGTGACAATGGCGAATAGATGGATTCTCAAAAAAATTCTGAGAATCTATCAATCCGCTATTATCACCAAACAATCACGCGACTGCAAAATCGCAAGTGCGCTCCTGGCCTAAGGCCAGGCGCCCACTGCGATTAGTATTCGCGGCGATCGTTTAGTCGCAAAAATGGAACGCATTGTTTTAGGTTAAGCCAGGTGCCCACAGGCGATTAGTCGTGGCGCGATTTATAATGGAACACATTGTTTTGGGTTAAAGCGCGTCCATAAACCATATGGGCGCACTTCAACCTAAAACAATGTGTTCCATTCTAAATCG
>JAOXNN020000006.1:2878170-2935225 GCA_028571205.2 Hydropsyche betteni
AACATTGTTTTGGGTTAAAGCGCGTCCATAATCCATATGGGCGCACTTCAACCTAAAAAAATGTGTTCCATTCTAAATCGCGCCGCGGCTAATCGCCTGTGGGCGCCTGGCCTCAAAGTGTGCCCATAGGGTATATGGGCGCACTTTAACCTAAAACAATGCGTTCTATTTTTGCGACTAAACGATCGCCGCGACTACAAATCGCAGTGGGCGCCTGGCCCAAGAACGAAAATTTCCACCGCCAAAACGCATTCTCAACATCCGACCATCCAAAAGCACAACTCCAAGTCGGCGCACATCGGAAAAGCGCACAAATGCCCCATCTTCCCAAACGAGACGACAACCTCGAGCAATAACAATCAGTCCGAAGCGATTAACATTCTGATGCACCGACAACTGCCGTTTCGCGACTGCACCTGCGGTCTCCCACGTAGGACCACCCCGCCATGCGCACATATTGCAACGCCATATTATAATTCCTAGCCATTACAATATAATATAATTCAGTCTGGGGTGGCGACCCCGAGTCCTGCGACATTTGGGCTTTCGACCCCGCGCCGGGTAGTTATGAGTAATTCGCGCCCGGTCCGTTGCACCTGACGCGCACAATGCACTCGATGCACTTTGCGAACTTCGGCGGTTTCGTTTGTGTAATTTCGCGCGGACTTTGGTGTGTGTTGGTCGTCCGAAAGAATTGTTTATTCGCTCCAGGAGTTGGTCAGTGAAATTCTGGCCGCGGTGTTTCTCCAATTCACGATGCGGTTTGGCTTGTGTTCGGAGCGTGCGAGTGCACGCTGCGATGTTAATTGCTGACGAAATTTAGCGAATTTGCTCCGTAGTTGTAGGGATGTTTATGTTTTTGCGATTACTGAGAATATCTTTAACTCATTTTCATATAAATTGTGAGGATGTATGGAAAATTTGATATTAGACTAATTAATAAATGTCGAGTAATAAACGAATCAAAAGGCCTTCAATGAAGGCCTCCTTATGAAATTGGAGATAAGTTCTATCATTATATTTAGATAAAACTTCCATCTAAATGTACTTCATAAAAAATTTTTAATGTGAAAAAATATCGCCATGAAAATGATCACTTTTTATTTTATAACTACATACATATAATTATAACAGTATAATGTCTTGCACTAAATCTTACCAATGTGGCATAAAAATACATCTTTTTTATACCATGTTAAAGTGAAAAAACCTTATAAAAAAATAATCGGTTTTTCTTCTTTGAACCATATTATTTCAGAACAGTGTAAAAAGAGGATTGGGTACACAATCAAAAATCGGCACACCTATAGAAAAAATTGAAATTTTCAACAATAATTTTTTTCTTAAATATAACGATCCTCTAATTAAAAGACACAACACGACTCTTTGACAAATCAACGCAACTGAAAAAAACCACATCCCGATCCCTCCCCGGCCGTCTCATTTAACTCCCTCGCCCCTCACCCCGACTACGTCCAAGACTAGAAAGGCCTTTGCTCATTCCTAGCTCGACTCCGACACTCACCTAAAATCTCCGCTCTGGTCTGGTTGGTTGCCTTTGCCTAGACCCACGGCGCGCCTCGGCACACAACTCCCAGAATTCAGTTTGCAAAGTTATCCCGTCCCGAGAGGAGAACCGCCCCTCGGTGGTAGTGGTTACATCCACAAGAAGCATCCGTGTACACGTGGCAGTGGAGGCTTTAGCAGTTAGCGTAGTTAGAGATACCCGTACCTCGGCTGGGAGACTTTGCCTACGTGCCGCGCGAGTTATTGCCGGCTCACCTCGGTTTATCCTACACCTCGAGTGGTGGTACACACATCCACGTCTCTTCCTGCCGACTTTGCGAAGAAAAAATCTACGGGATGGGTGTGTGTGTGTGTGTGTGTCTGGAGAAGATTGCCTCCTCGATGAATTCAATTTGAATCGCTTTTTTTGTTTAGTTTCGTAGAGGCGGCGGTAGGTAGGTTTGCGCATGGACGTGACGTGTTTCGAATCGTGTCAATTTTTTTTCGTCGTGTTTTCGGTAAAGTTTTATTGTTTTGAAAATTTGTTGGTTTTTGAATTTTTAATGTATTTTGGTTGCAGTTGTGATGTATGATATAAGAATATTATGCACGATTGAAGATATTATATTAGATGAAAAATCATAGGAGGATGGATCAATAAAATTTGAGCAATTCAGATTGATAATATTCTTTTATGTAAAAATAAATATTTTATATCAAAATAATGTTATTAATTTGAAAACTTGAAATATTAAAATTTTTAATGGTCGTTAAAACATCCTCTTGAAATAGTAGAAGCACCGCTTAGTTATTTTAATCTATTAATCTATCAATCTTTTTATACTCATCGCTAATTTTCAAAACAATTTTGTTTTTCAAATAATAACTATGAAAGTCATAATTATTATATTAAATCGAAACAATTAAATAGAAAGTTATTTTTATATCAATGGATTGCGTTTTATTTAAATCGAAAATGAATAAAATGTTTAATTTTTTTAGATAAAATATCAAATGTCAAATCGATACTATTAGGTTTCAGGTTGAACTGAATTTTGTTTTTCTAACCCAACTTAACCTAAATTAACCTAACATAACTTAATACTTGGAGGCACCTAGGAATTAGGTTAGATTCAGTTAGGTTAGGTTATGTTTAAAAAAAATCAGTTCAACCTGAAACCTAATAGCACTGATGAATCTGACGTGATACAAAATCAGGCCGGACACAAAAATTCAAACGAGCCCTCGCAATAAAAAAGAGCGGATTTGCAATTGGCGTGTTTTCGCGTATTTAGCTAGTTATTTTGCTCGGGAAAATCTTCCGGTTCAACCCTCGTTTAAAAGGCTGAAACCCGAGGATCGGTAATTGTATTATGTAGCGTATAAGAGTTAAGAGCACTATAAACCGAGAGCAACCGTCTCACCCTGCGTCGTCTTACGTGTGCCGGCGCTCTTTCATTATACCAGAGTATTTTCCTGAAAATGCCTTTTTCTTTTCTTTCCGTCTGTTTTATTTCGGTTCAGTTTCAGCGGTCGGCGACGTGCAGTACGTAAATGGCCCGTTACGGGCCCGACAAATGAAACAGTGCGCCCGTAAATTCGAACGCGTTGCAATTTTGCAACGTGTTCGAATGTTGGAAATATAAAATCAAATCCGGCTAAGAACGGAATTTAGTGTGTTTGTATGTATTTTCTACGTAAAGGCGATTGTATTGTTCGTATTATATTACTGCTGTTTCTATGTATAATCCGAGGCAAAGGGAAAATCTAGAAAACGGCTTACGTTCGCATTGTCGCAAAATCTAGCGATTTAACTTTAACAGCTTGGCTTCGTTTTATCTCGCGTTATAGTGACCCATTTATGAAATAAAATGTGTACTGAAAATCTGATTGAATCCAGTTTTAAACATCTAAAAATATTCATAATGTTATATACCTCTCGACAAATGAAACTTACTAAATTAAACAATAAACCGACGTGGAATGAAATGTTTAGAATTTATAGCGGTACCACTTGCGTAACGTCGCATAAAACACGTTCAGGCGATAAATGAAAAATTTAATTAAAAAATTGAATGAAATAGAGAAAAACAAGCACACTATCAGAATACTTTGTAGAGCAGGCAACAACGCGAGTGCATCACGTTTCGCTTTTAACTGGCGCAATTTTGCCACTGTACACCCGACTTCATTTCGGGTGTGTTTAGTTGGCTTCCGCGGCCAACAAATGCAACTTGCTATTGCAACTGAAGGCAGAAACTGCACTAGTTAATTTCTTTATTAAATTTCTTAAAATTACATACGAACACCGAACGCCACATAAGCCACTTCACGTACCAAATTAAAAATTTTGTTCAATGAAAATGTCACACAAAATAAATATTTTACAACAAATACGTGTGTGAATTATTATATATTTTTATAATAATATCATTTGATTAAATATTCAAAAAATAATAGGGTATCTATTATTTTAACAAAAAAAATTTTTTTTGACTCTCAACGTACTTTTATTACAAAATTCCGCCTCTATTAATATTTTCGCGCTCACGTAACATCTCCATAGTATGATTGTCGTCCGAATGAAATATGGGTCTCGAACTCAAATCACGTCAAAGCTTTTCTTAGATCGTTCCTCAACTATTAATCACACGCGCACTTTTGACAAGTCACTACCACCGTCTTACGAACGACCCCGAACCGCCCCGTTCTTCTGTAACAAATTCGCGCGTCAAAGTGTCAGTTTTACCTACGAAATTTATAACCTTTTTGAATGAGGACTCGCGATTTTCGAATGACGTTGATTTACTCTCGAAAACTGCTTCGGAAAAATGTGGAAATTCCTTTCGGGCGACGCCGAAATATTGATATTGGTGCGATCGTGATCGCGCAAGATTTTCCCGTTGATGCTATTAAAATTTTTCACGCATGAAATATGTCGACGATTCATATCTATTATAGATGATGTAGCACGTATTCGATAATGGTTTTGAATTTATTTTTTTCGATTAAAAAATTCAATTCAGATTGGTGAAATTTTTTTTTGAAATTTTAATCAATAGATAAATTATTTATTATAGTATATCTATGAGTCTAAAAATAAACTCACTTTATTATTTGAAATTCAATACTCATCAATAGTATAAAGAAAATTTAATCATAGAAGTAGATCAGAATATAAGGTAATCATAGGTAATCAAGGTAGTCACACCTGTGGTTGAACATTTTACAAAAAAATACGTAAAATCAAATTTCTTTTAAAGGCGATCATCTTCCAGAAAGGATGTGATAGATAAAATGTAATAAACAGCTAATCTATCTCATCTTTAAAAACCTTAATTTTTACATTTTCCTAAAAAGTAGTCAACCACAGGTATATGGTTAATAAATGGTGTCGTTACTTTAATCTTAAACACGTTATATATCACATTTCTAATAATTTAAGCATCACATAAGCAAAAAGATAATATTAATTTATAAAAATCTCAATCAAAAGACCAATAACAAGACTAAAATTTCAAATTTTTACAAGTCGACACAATCGTAAAGCACGTCGAACCAACGAGAGCGGACGGAACAATATTTTACGTGGCATACGTTACATGATGAACAGAAGAAGCCTTTTGTCCTTTCCAACATACACTTTATTATATGCGACGCTTTATTAGGTGGCCGTGCCCGGGACAAAAGGTTATTCTTCCGGCCGACTGAAAGTTTTTCGCGTTTTTGCACGTCTTCCATCCAGCTGGGAACATGAAAATATCACCGGGAGCGTTTTACGACAACCCGACCGCTAAATTTTTATCCCCATTGTATTTCGTTTTATACGTGCGGTCGTAATGACGTATAACTTGGCTCTTTGTAATGACGGATTTTGTTTGTTCGCTTCTTGCGCTGGACCGCAACAAAGTTCTTTCTCGATTGAGTTGAGAGAGTGTGTTCTTTGGAACTTTTAACATTTTAACAATGAAGTTTCCATTGGTGCAGTTTTATCGATGAGTTCTGTTTGTGATTTTCTACGCTCTAGCGTATAAAATCATAAGAGTGACGCAAATAGTTGCTTCGTGAATATGTTCGAAACTTAATAAATCAAATTGTTGTCTGAAAGTTAAAAATCTCAATTATCGTGCGGCTTTCAACTCATCCGTCTTCGGGGAAACAATCCCGGCCCGACCAAAGCGCAAACGAAATTAATACTTACAAACAAGATTGTTATTGGCTCTGCGAAGTTTGAAATTCGCTCGACGAGGAAATTTTCAAGAAAAGCTAATCAGCCATGTGGTATCAACAAAGGGAAAGTCGAAATCTCGAGAATCGACGAACCATTAAAATTCGCCAATCCGACGGCGAAAATTTATTAAACAATTACAGGAAAATTCGCGTCATGCGTATTCACGATAACGGCACAAATGAAATCAAAGACTTTTTTCGCAGACCTCCCTTCCACGTTTTCCCTTTGTATTTTTGTCTTATTGTATTTTTTCAGTGGATGTGGCCCTGGCTCGTGGATTCTGAAGTCTGTGGCTCGTTAGTTTTCAGCTCACGTACTGCGGAGGAGCCCCAGTCCGTGACTGCAATGGATACTTTGGTCCGGAAATCGAAGTGTCTGGCGTATCCACGGCGAAAAGTGGCTAAACAACGCCATTGCCAACTAAAAGAGTGAAGATGGCGATGACCGATCGAAAAAATATATATTGAAATAGGTGGATGTATGATGTATTTGGTAAGGGAGCAGTGAATCTTTACAGTGAATCAGTAAATCTTTGGTTCAGTAAATATAAAATGTGACACTGAGTTTTTTGTAAATTGATTGAAGAATGATCATATAGCTTTTGATAATAAAACATCGTAAACTACATATTTTCATATGCGGATATTTGAATTGGTTCCAATCAATCCAATCAATGACAACACACGAAGACACATTTCCAAATACTTGTATAATTGTTTTAATGGTTCAAAACATGAAAGATGCTGAATCAAATTAAGTTTTTTACTCATTTAGTACTTGGAGTATAGAATTAAGACGAGAAATTAATATATCATTATATATTATAGAGTAATGAATTTTCACATACATGAATACATTGTAAATTAAACAATAAAACTGCCGACGAATAATAGTTTTTTCAAGAAAGAAAGTTTCAAGAAAGTTTCCAATTTATATTACATATTGATATAAACAATACTTATATAAGTTCGTACGAAAAATTTCAACTTATCTTATATAATATTGTAGAAAATTTATCAAACAATTCTGGCAAACTATAATATGCTGATTATATTGGTTCTGAAACTTTCTTAATTTTCTACTCAATTTCTTTGAAAACAATGTTCGTTTTCCAATATAAATGAAAATTCTGTTTCAGTTTCACATAAAATCACACGATCAACCTAATTTTTTCAATATAATATATATAAAAAAATATATTTCAAACATAATATTTTCACGAAACACCCAATCGACCATTTTTATAAAATCATCACATATTCAAATTAATATTAAACACGACCAAAAAATATATCAAACTACCCAACACCGCCTGCCAAAGTTTCCGACCAGATAACACAGAGACGCACTATAAACGTTTACCCATTTACAGCGTACCGCTTCTTGTAAACCGAGATGAGAATCTTCCAGTACACACGCCCACACACCGACACCCCCATAAGGATAACTACCCTTCTGGTCAGCTCATTTATTTGGTAACGACCCTTCCAGCTGACGTCCGAGCGGCCCACGCACATACTGCCCGAAAGTGGCGTTCGGCATCCGAATCGGTGTTAAGAAGCGACCGCAATATTGGTCTTTTCGGTACATAAAAAATTCATACGTCGATCCAATTTCGTATTATTCGGTGTCGCGATTGTGTCTTTGATTGTTCGCGGTGGATGCGTCCGGGAGTCTGTAAGGGTCGGGGGTTGGGATAGGTTTAATGGCGGGTTTCGTTCTGTGAATTTATTGCCTTAATTTCTTTTAGAATTTAAGCGTCTGTGGTGCTTTTTGAGAGTAATATTTAACGTTTTGCTGTGTCAGTTTTTTTTTTTTTTTTTGGAGAAAAATGTTAGGTTTTTATTGCTTTCGAAGTAATCTATGTAATTGATGGGTTTTTTATTTATGTGATTTTAGATTAAATTTTAAATACAAATATTTTCGAAAACACGTAACTTAATTTCATCTTATTTACATTTAATTGTTTAAAAAACATTGATTTCCACTGATGAATTGAAGTATAACTAATTTCCAGAATCAATAGATCATTTCATTGATATCTAACCATTTAATTTCAGTATTTATTTCTCAGTGAATCCTTTTATAAAAAATTTTCAACGAATTCTTGATGCCATCAGGAATTTTTTTTCCCACTGTGGAAATTATATTATTATATTATATATATGTCACAGCCCAAGTTAATTTCAGTCTATTATATTTGGATCGGTCATAAATACACATTTTTACGGATTAAAATGGGTTAGATAAGGTTAGGTTTTTTTCGGAATTTTCATTTGTTTTAATCAAAGTTTTGAATTGGGTTACATTAGATTGAGTTGAGTCAAATAACACTAATAATATACATGGAATGCAACATATATATTCTGAATGTGATTGGTTTTTTAAAACACTACAGTCAAATATTTTTTGTACAAAAATTTAACGTATATATGTAAATAATTCGCGGCATAAAAATTAATAGCTAGATCGCTCTCGTATTGTCCGTTCAAACGAACCATTCACTTTAACGCGACTCGTGCTGCGTCGGCGAGAGAAAGCGAGCAATTTGTTTAATAGCCTGTCATTATGTATAATTTCCTTTTCCGAAAATTTTGTCACATTCTTATCGCGGGCATTTTCGCAATACAAAAGGGATATTCGGAAAGGGTCTTTGTCGTCGGAAAAGTCCCGCCCCGGTGAGAGGACAAACTTGCCCGGAAGAAGACCTCCCCGCCGCTCCGTACAACACGGCGAGACACTCAGAAAGGTCTCCGTCAAAAATACTTAATGGTGTCTTTTTAAAGTTGACGACAAAGAAAAATTAAGCGAACAAAGAAAGAAATTACGCCGTCGTCGGACCCCCGAGGTGATGCGGACCGTAACAGCTAGCGAGGCTAATTATACTGAAATTTCAATCCTGTCTCTCCTATTATCTAAAGGAAAATGGAGACCTCTCCGGTGAAATTGTTATTTCGTTCTTGAACGTTTGAATTTCGCGGGTGGTGAAGTGGTCGTGGGGATGGAACCCCTTTCTCGCGAAAACGCGAAGGAGCCTTTCGCAAACGTTTAAACTGTTAGCGTTTAAATAACCGTGACGATTCAAAGAGTACTTCACTAGGATTGGGCAGAAAAAAACGAAGATTGAAATGTCTGACCTTAACGATGATAATGTTTTCAATATTCAAAAAAATCTAATCACAATATTTTATGAACTATTTCGAATTTATTTTATATAATTTTTCTTATTCATTATCAACCTTTGCATTTGATAGCTAAACATATAAAACGTATAATCAAGTAAACAAGTTGTTTAGTATAATAGTTATGCAAAAACCGCTGACTGAACAAAAATGCCAAGTGAAATTACCAACATCCTTCAGCATCGGAAAATGCCTCGCATAGCATTCAAAAACTTCATATCGAGTTAAAATTAACGATAATTAAAAAATAAATATGAATTCCCACTAAAATATTCCGAATAGTCTCTCGGCACAAAATCAAAATATATTATATTAATCAGAGTTCGGCTAGAGACGACCTCGTCCGTAATTATTTCGCATAGCCCCCGAGGGCCAATAGCGAGCCTTTGAAACGCGTCGAATCTTCGAAGACAATCTGTGATTTGAATAACAAAACGTGTTTAGCCTTTGAAGCGGGAGGCTTCGACGCCGAACTTTCGAAAGGAATAAAAATTCATGCCGAGTTCAAAAACTCGGCTCGTCGCGATTATATTGCGCTTATTCGATTGTCGGGGTTGTTGTGTAACGATTCCAATGTCGTTCTTCGTTGGGTCGCAAGAGAAACTTCCGTCGAGGGTGTTGTTTGTTGTGAAAATGTCCACCGCAGCTATTAGTGGTCATCTGGCAAGAAGCTGTCCTTTGTGTGCTGAAACTTGCTGTTTCTGCTTTTGCCGTTCGATCAAAACTTAATTTACATAAATTGATTGAACTATGAATATTTTGTGAAAATTTTCTTCCTTTCACAATATAAATATGATTTCAAATGTATAATATATTTTTAAAATATTAACTAAAAGAATATTCTTTGAAATTTCTTTGTTTTGATCAATGGAAAGTTAAATTAGTTTGGTAGCTTGTATACAAAAAAAATGTGATTTTACAGAAGCTTAAGTTTAATTGCAATGAAACGGCATAAAAACTTCTTGGTATTCTGAAAAAGTTCTTTCTCAATTTAAAAAATATTTCTGAGAAACTCACAATGATTCTTTTAATAAAACAATCGTTTATTCATAAAAATTTTCTACAAAAATTATCAATTTATTATTTTAAAAATAATATGAAATATCCGAAAAATATACGACGCCACGAAAAAAAAGCTATCGCCAAAATTGAATAAAACGGACAAGCGAACCCACCGTAATCGTATCGCCCTAATAACTCTATCGCAGAATCCCATATTCGCACGAACAAATCATGGTAACCCGAATAAAAAAATAAAATGACCCATTTCGGACCTATGGGCGCGTTTGACGCAGTTTCGCGCGAAACATATTTATCTTTGCGCCGGAAAAATTGACACTATTACCTTGATAAATGTGCGTGGTTTCGCGTATCTGCCCCTATAAGCGAACCTTTCTATATTCAAAGATAAAATAAAAAATATATAAGGATTCGTGTTTGATAGAAGTGTATTTAGAAAGGTTTTCAAACTCAATAGTATATTTATCGTATTTAAGTTTTTTTGTTTGAAATATAATGCAATTTTAACATAAGTTATCAATAAAAAGTTTGAGATTACCGCTATCTATTATTAATGAAATGAAAAAAATATTATCAGAAGAAAGATAAAAAATAAACGATCAATCAATCCAAAGTTTGGCAATATTTATCAATGGCTATTTGAGCTCAAATTCATAAGTTAGAATGTTTATATTTCAACACATAAGCATTTTTTTATATAGCATAGAATATAGTATTTTTTTTCTATTTTGAATAACAAATAGTGTCAGTAATGAAATCTTTATTCATTATCAATTATTTTTAACAAGTATCAGCAATTACTTTTGTTATGATACAAAGCAAGTATATTGATAATGAAGAGACGTGTTCTATTTAAGACTAAAAAATAAAACCGGCATCCCGCTAAACGGAAATATCGATTCATTCGTCATTTTACGGCCGATTTGGTTAACCCTTTGAGAGATTTGTGGAAGGACGAGTCCGGATCCGACGTTTGAATATGTCTCGAATTCGGTCAGTTGACTTTTGCGCTCGATTTTCCAACCCCTTTTTTCCTAACCCTGGCCTCGGATCGCCATTGTGCCTTCGGTAACGTTTGTGGTTCTTCTGAAGCGGCCTGCGTCTTATTGCGTCCTTTGTGAGGATCGGCAATAGAAATATTACAATATCTCGGGATACGTGGTCTATGAGGCTGCTCGTGTATGCGAGAAAAAGGAATATTTCCGACGCTTCGAAAGGTTGGATGTATGATTTCTTGAATAGTTACATTTCTCTTTTATGTTCGGTCGGGCGTAGTGACTTTCGTGTTTCTGAAATTTTATTCCTATACGTTGAATAGTATAAATTTCTAAAAAATGAAGTTTTTTTAATGCAAAGAATAAATATTTTTCATGATGTTTTGGATTTAATCGGATACACAATTCTTGGAATTTTACAATATTTGGAATATTAAAAAATAATATTGTATTATCACTGATTTTTGTTTGAGAGTGAGTTAAAGTTAAACTAACAACATGCATTACTTTATATTTATATTACAATAATATATCCATTCGATATTCACATCAATGTTGCCAATAAAAATGAATTGGCAATCAATGCCAGTGTCAACATTTAAAATATATTGTATATGGAAAACCACATATTATATCAGTGCTGCTTCATAAGAGTAAAATTTTTATATAGTTTTTCAGCTAAAATTGTACCAACCCTAAAAGTTTTTCGATGTTAACTTAAATAGATCAAAATACAAATTTTATACACACACTTCACACAAGTATTTTATTTTACAGTAAACTCCCCTATATCGTTCAAATGCATTCAAATTCAATTTTCTTAAATGCATTTAAAACAAGCCATTAAATACAAGTAAAAATTTCCAAAAAAAATTAAAAAATCTTAACCCCCTTTAACATGGAATTTATCTTGAAGTTATAAAGAGGTTTACCACACACTGAAAAAAAATCCATACACTCAAACCACACATCACAAAAAAAACTTTCAAATCCAACAAAAACAAAAAACACACACACACAATTTATATAAAATAAACGTCGAACAAAACTTTGGACAAATCCGCGGAAATCGTCTGATTGGCCGATAAAATTCGTTAGCGCGGACTTTGGGCACTGTACGTGCGTTCATAACCCGTTTAAGAGCGGACCGGGACTCACGCTCGCACAACTTTCCGCCCCTCAAAGCCTCCTCAAGTTTGAGTTGTGATTAGTGCTTTTGGTCGGTGTGGGGTGGGTGGGCGATCGGGGTAGCCATTCGCTTATTTGCGATCGAATCTGTGGACGGTGGGTGGCTCAAACTCGTCGGTTTCACTATAGTTGTGAATCTTTTTGAAAAAAATAATTATTTCATAAAATTTATCAGTATTTGAATTAAATAGGTTTTGAGCTTTGACGTGCACTGAATAAAAAATTGAATTCGTCGGCGAAATTGCATTTCGGATAATGCAGCAATTAGCGCGAATCCATCATCGCGTGGAACAATTTTGATCACTTTGCCGAGATTGAACAACGGCCATTCATTCGGGCGTTTTCCCCTACAGCCCAAAAACGTAGGGTTCGGAGGTTTTGCTAATTCGCTTTTTATTGGATATGACAGCTATCGGATGTAATTTAGGACCACGGCGCGATGAAAGGGTAATATACGGTGTGTGCATTACATTGTACACCATACAGTTCAAGTACTCAACTTTATGCATGCGGGAGATTTCGAGTGATTAAATTCGGGAAGCAATAAATATTTAAATTTTCATTTTTTTA
Organism: Hydropsyche betteni; assembly: GCA_028571205.2. Lineage (NCBI taxonomy): Eukaryota > Metazoa > Arthropoda > Insecta > Trichoptera > Hydropsychidae > Hydropsyche > Hydropsyche betteni. Next base: position 2,890,863 of record JAOXNN020000006.1, read on the forward strand.
TCAAAAATTTATACAATTAATTTTTAAATATCTTACAATCTGAAATAAGACGCATAATTAAATTTTATCTTAAATTTCGTTAAAGTACGATAGTAAATGTACCTTAAACGTGGTCTCAACATTGCAATTTTCATCGCCCACGTCTGCATTTGAAGCCGATGGGGTCTGAATGTATTGACGTTTATGAACCGTCCTGTTTTGTTGGTCATTGTTGAAAATGTGCATAAATTTTATGTGTGTTGTGCTCGTGTCGTTTTGCGTTCAAATTTTACGAAAATATTTTACGGTTTTGTAGTTACGCATGTGCGAAAGTTTGCGATGTGACGGTTGCTATATTCAGCGTAGTTAACATGCGACGAGTCGTTAATTAAAGTAAATTAAATTTATAGTTGACTCTGAAATAACTAGTAAAAGTAGTTTGAATTAAATTTCAGAATTTGTTACGCGTAGATTTTTCTATCGAAATCTCACATATATTTTTATATTCATAAAAAATGATCTTAAACAACGTTACAATCACTTATTTAACTCAAAGAAGTACTCCAAATATTTATATTTGTAAATTATAAGTGTGCTTTTCAAACATCAGAATAACCGTAAAAAATTCAAAGGCAAGTAAATACATTAAAATATTATTGAACCACGCTGTATAGAAGAATTTTCAGCGCAAATATCAAATTACGCAAATACAAGCATACATACACATAATGCTCGAAGTTAGATATCGATTCGCATGAAAATTGGTTCGTAAATTCGCTCGTGAAAACTTAAATTAAACTGCGGTAAATATCAAAATTTTCGTCCACGTTTCGGAGAGATGAAATTTCAATTATTTGAAAAACACACGACACCTGACGCAATTGCACGATCGAAACAAGCGAATTGTGTTTCGTGAAGCCGTTTCAGCCCGCTTTTTTATCTTGCTTTATATTTTTTACGTGTACAATTTAGGTCAGGTCGTAATCCATACACTAGAATAAATAAGCAAAGGGTTGAAAATTACCTTTTGCTTATTTATGACACCATTAGCTCCCTTTTAGGGACACAGGGGGTACCCACGCGCGGAGCCTTTAATTATACTGGATGTTTTAACGACAATTATCAAAAAACGGTGTTGTGTAGGTTTTGATATATTTTTAAGTTAATTTTACTTATAATTAAAACATATATCATGTTATTTATTTTATAGATTATTCATTTTATAAGTACTTTTGTATAATATTTTATAATAGTATAGATAACACAAACGTGTAAAAGATTTTGTAGACTACATCAATCCAATTAGTAATTCAAATATAGATATCATTATATTCACAGAATGAAAAAGCGTTTTTGTTCTTTATGAATAAAAATTTAACAAAATTATTCTTATTTTCTCTTGTGCGTAAATTTTCAATTTTAATTTTCTTTTTCATGTCGTGTTTTGGAAGTTTGTTATGGCGTTGAATTCGTAATCAATTTTTTTAATGAGAATTTTTATAGTGTCTACGCTTTTCACCGTACCTAAATAAAATTAAAATTGAGGCCAGCAAATACGCCTTCAAAATAATATTAAAAACTATCCATAGAATGAACTTCAAAAAGCAAATAATTTACGCCGCAAACGAAAACACTACTCGATCCTCGGCAAAGAAAAGGCGAATTTGCGAAAAGCCGCAGCCAAGCAACAATCGAAATATGATCTCTTCCATTGTTCAAAGTTATTCGCGAGTCTGACGGAGGTCTGTGAAAAATTAAAGTGACGATTTTCCACGTTCAAAGCGGTAAGTAAGTTTTAAGTATTTGGGCATGCCGCACGGCCACTCCATTGACAGTCACCGTCTCAAGTGAGTCTGGAACTTTGTGTCGCGTGTGTCGGACCTGTCTATACAGGGATAGTGAACTTGTCTATTTAATTTTATAATTCGATATATATTTTATCACTAAGAGATTTGATAATTCGAAAATTTTGCATAAAAGTAATGGTAAAAATGTCTTTAAATGAGTCTAGTTGATATAATACTTGTCAAATTCCATGATTCGTCTAATTCTATGACTCATCTATTTCTGCGATAGTCGGAATAAAGTTGGTTTTTCTAAATAATGCATAGTATAGACATGATTTCCGGCGAATTTTTGGTTTTTCGCTGTATGATGTACACGCGTGATTCGGATGAGTAAAACGAGGTTTTCGATCCATATAATTTTTTTTTTACTATTATTAGATGTAATAGAAATATACGTAAAAGTACATAGAATTTTTTTATTAAATATTTATAGAGATGAATATGAATATCCTTAAGAATCTGAGCATTTTATTTCAACAATTTTAAGTATATTAAGATAAATTACAAATAATTGTTACTCAGACATCTAATAGTCAGTATTAGTGAAAATATTTATCAATAATTTTTTTTATTAAGAATAATAGATTTTTCAAATTCTGTTTTAAATGAAAATAAAACGTTATTTTTATATAAAATTCCAATTTCATAATCAAAAAAATAATATTACGAAGTTTTTCACAAAATTAAATAAAACGGAAATAAACGTCTAATATTTGATCATTTGATGAGGTGTCACACAAAATTGGGAATGAATTATAACTTCTAAATAATGGTTCGATAAAAAATAAGATTGATGCTTAATGATTATAAGCTTTATTTTAATTATTTTTCAATAGAATAGAAGAAAATGACAATCAAGTATTTAGTATCAAGAAATCAGACAAGTTTTCCCAATTTAGTTGTCAGGAATCAAATGATTAATTTATTCGATTATAAGTTAATTTATGATCAAATTTATGAAATAAAACTGTTCTCAAAGATAACTGAAGTATATACTTGAAAAATTCATGATTTTTTAAATTATTGTGCCATGTAATGACAGTGATCATCCCTACTATAAAAATTTGAATCGGTTAAGTTTGTCGCACCTGAAATGCAGTTGTAACCAACACGGAACCTATATGTTCAGAACGTATATAAGTGAAAAAAAACGCAACATACATCCACAAAAGACTGAAATAATGAAAAAAACCGAGGCCGCAAGTTTCTCGAGTGCCCACTTCTTGCGTGGTGTACGTGCGGCTCGTAGCCGACGCCGAATCCTTCACTTCGTGTTACAAATGCATATTTCCTCTTTTTTCGCGTGTTTTCTTCCACGTTCGATTCTCACCGCAAAACCATCCCGTATATATAATTTTAGATTCATTATTCTTTCGGCTCGTCGTCAGGGCATGATTTAATCCCTCGATGCACACGTTATCGAATAAATCTTCTATTTCAGACATGACTTAACATTCAACCTTTTGTAAAATCAAATAACAAATTGAAACTAAAATAATTGAATTATAAACTAAAACTTGTCGATTTGGTTTCAGATGATACAAGATTGATTCTCATCTGATATCACAAATTAGTGTCGCTTGAAAAAAATATATTTTCTAACCCTAATTAAATTAATCTTATTTTTTTAATTTCTATTTTTACTATTGCTATTTATTTTATATAATAGTTAAATTATCAGTTATATTTACTTCGAATAGTATTTTTTTTACAGTGAAGGGTTAACCACTAACCACCAACCAGCCTCTAGACAAGGCCTCATGACGAACGTCTCGACTAGAACCGCAAATCCGGAAGCAGACCTTTGAATATTCACGGAAAGCGAACTATATGATTGTATATACATGTAAGAGGATTATACGCGATATTTTGAATACCAAACATTTTGAAATCCCATGAGGTGTCTGTATCCGAAAAACGTTGATGTTTCAATCGTGAAAAATTGTATTTCGATATGCTTCTGAATATATATTTTTAATGTGTTTATCATGTTCAATGTTTGTATTTTTTATTTCGTAAATATAATATTTTATTTTATGATGAATGAAAAATATTAAAATAAGCTTTGAAAGTTATTCGAAAGCAGTGCGAAAGTAATAAACTGAAAACTAAAAAGTAATAAACTTAGATCAAAATTAAAACTGCAAAATTTATTAAATTTCTGAAATTAATGAAAGTAACTTTATATGCATTTAAAAATTTTATGAAATGCTCGAATTGTTGAGATACAATATTTTAACTTCACAAAATTCGAATCGAAAAATAAAAATTTGTTACGTAAATAATAATAAAGTATTATTTTTCACGTGCAGATTTATAGAAATTTTAAATCATTCCACATACAAAAATCACCATATTATTGCAGCTTTCTAACGGAATATTCGAAAAGTACGTTCTGTCGTGTTTTATTTATGAGTTATTTCAAACCCTCTCCTAGGGGAGGAGTGTGCGAACCCCGTGTGCATTTCACCCTTTACAAAAGTGATTACGGCCCTAAGGGAAATAATTTGGGCTCTGGCTACGTCTACCTTTGATATCGCAAAACACTATTGCACACACCGAACATACCCGCAAACATGAGGTGATCAGAACCAAACGTCACAATGTTATACATCAATCGAAAAGATGGATATTCAAAATTACTGAATTTAGAAGAAACACAATTGAATAAAATCATTAAGGGCAATTTTTAGCATTAATATTCGATTATATTTATAAAATTTTAACATTTTCATCTATTTCGAAATCTTTCGAGTTTCATTGACGTTAACTCGTTTCCGCTATAATAACTTTTTGAAATTTCCAGATTTGTTTTGAGTGGAGTTTGCGAGTTTTGATTCTCCGCTTCTCGCATATCATACTAGCATTTACAGCCCCCGCGGAAAAACGCGAGGCTCGACTTTTCCGAGGTCGCATCTCACCTGTCATCCGAGGGAAATGCACGCTGAATTTTCAATTTCGCGCGAAAATTCAATTTTCTCACGCGGCACGCCGGATGATTACTGGCACGAAGCAGCGTACATTATTTTTTAAAAGGTCGCTCCGGTGAATGTGTAAATCTTCGGTTAGCCATTTCGTGGAACGTTTTAATTTTTTATATTTTCGAACGAAAAATTAATTTATAAATTCGTAGCGAAATTTCGACGATGAATAATTTATCGAAATATGGCAACAATAAAATTTCATTTGATTCGTCTCAATTTCAATTGTGCGCGCTGCTGATAAGGCCACACCGATCTCACCCCTAATCCATACAACCCTTATAATTTATAACAAGAAATTTCTTCTTGAACTGAAAGTGTCGCTAACAGTCCGAGTTTAGCACGATTTAAGCCTAACGGCAAACAACAGATAACGCGTCTCAGCCCTCGCTGTTAAACAGATGTCAAGTGCGTATTTCTCAAGTCTGCAAATACTTCTGTAGCTCTTTTATCTTAAGAAAATTGTTAATAATTAATTTTTTCGTCGCCTGTCCATTTTGTGTTATGTTTCCTTTGATGCGTGGTTGAAATGCGCTATTAATAAAAATTTATGAATGTCCTCGGGGTCGAAGGGTTAAGTGCTGAATATGGAAGTCGTCGAGGACTTGTGCATGGGAGTCTTTAATTTGAAAAGGTGCGAAAAGAAATGGACGAGCTTTGAATATAAGGGATACTGTTGTATTATGGATGGATTCCTTTGAGAATATATTTCGAAATGTATGGGCGTATAAGAATTTTCATATGTATGAGAATACCGATGTGAAATGCATTTCGGATCTCATATATTTTGAAATATACATGTTATGCAATCGCATGCAATAAATACATATTAAGTATAACTTTATATGTATTTTTAATCTATTACAATACATTATACGATACAAAGTATTAAAGCCTTTAAAAAAATTTCCAAACTTATAAGTCAAGCCCAAATTTTATTGCACTTTTGAAAATTCTTTGGAACGGATTTTTTTTATTTTACACTCAAAAAACCAAATCACGACTTCAAACGATCATTAAGCCACCCCCGAACTTCTGAGCCCTTATCGACGGGGATAAGCGACACGCGCAAAACGCAATTTTTCTTGCGCCAAACTCATTCATCACGATAACGTTTTCCTTTTTCCTAGAGTCAAACTCGCATCGATTTTTCCGTTGAAAGAACACTTCTCATTCGAGTCATGGGTAAAACGAGAAACCGAATAAAATTATTTCTATTAACGAAATACTTTCCGAAACAACACGGTACGGGAATCAGTTTCCGGTTCGAATCATAGCAATATGACTGGATAAGGGTTGCACAAGACGGATGGGGGAGGAAAAGGGACGCCACTTCCGGTATTCGGTTCGTGTGATTGGAACCGTAAATTAGCTTGCTTGAACCGATTTAGGTTCGGGTTCTGTAGCAGCCACAAAACGTCACGGGTTTTCAACCACGACGGTCGCATGTCATTTGTGTGGTAGAATTCACATATTGTAAACGACTTGAAGGCGGTTGAATACTCCAATATATTGAATGAATATCATATTAAATCGGATTAATTCTACCTGTTCAGTGAATAAAATAAAACTGAAACTTATTTCCAACACAAAATATAGGGGCCGAATAACAGTTTAAAATTAAAAATACCAACGGGAAAAGTTAACCCAAAATTTTTGGCAACATCGTTGGTGCATCCCGTCGACAATGGCCCAACAATGGACCGAACCGGGAACAAAAAGGCCGCCGTGTAATTGACATTTATGGACGATGAATTAAACGCGGTTGGATATTTTTTTGGCGGCGCCCTTTGTCGCCCTTTTGTATCCAAACACGATTTGTCGCCAACAGTCACCGGTGACCGGACCAGACGTCCCGAAAGACAAAAAAGCAAAAAAAATAATCTCAAAGGAAAAACGCATAAAGGGACGACCGTCGTCGTTTTTCCCGGGCGCCGTGAACGCGCACAATGGTGCTAGATTTTCTTCGCTCTCTTGTATAATAATGAATTTTCCCGTGACTTTTGCTCCACGGGTTGATTTTAATTTCAATGGTGCAAATTTGGAGCGTGCGGCTTGCGGTGGAATTGGCGAATTTGCAGAAACGTATTGAATACGCCGATCGAGCACAAGCATACAGTTGAGCGATATACGAATAAATTTTTCAACGGAAAATTCAATTTCGTATTTCATATACGTAAAATAATTCATTGAAAATTTGATGTAATTGAATGGAAACGTCTCAGCAACAAAAAATGTTCTTCGTTCGACCTCAGATCCGTCTTATACCGAGTTTTATCGTCGCCCACAATTAAGCATTCGCGCCCAATTTGAACCGTTTCAATTAGTCAGGCGGGCAATCCCACGAAATCGACTTTACGACTCGGAAAAGCCGACCTCGCAACCATTATACAACCAGGAAAAACCTATACGAGAATCGGCCGGACGGACGTAAAAACAAACGTTACAATAAAAGCTAAGTGTCACCTAGCCGGTAGTTTTACGGCCCCCGAGGGAACCGGAGCGAGGCGATACTATTTGCATAGTGCTTGCCCGTTTCGTCCCATAGGACGAGAAAAACGGAAAAGTTGCTTGGGTGGGCGTTGGTCCTCTCCTCCTTGGACTGTGGAGGTTTTCCCTTTTAGGTGGATGCAGCGAGGCGAGAAAACGCAGCTTTTCCACCGAGAAAATAGAGGCTTTAAGATAAACATTATGAACTTTTGTGACGGTCGCGAATCGTTGTTGGATGACAAAGGAGTGGTTAACTGATGGAAATTGCTCTTTGGACTGTGACTTTATAAGATCTTGCTATTTTCTATTTAATATGCAATTCCGAAACAATTTTCTTTTTTGAATCACGATTTCTCTTTAGATTTTCTTGTCATGTACAAAAGCATTTCACTGTATGCATCCAATTTAATCCTGTAATGGTTTTCACAAATTAAATGTTCCAATCTTTTCTGAAACTATTTATTAAATTTAAGATTAAAATAAAATCCATAACATTTTATTGTGAAAATTTTTCGTTTTCTTCTTAATGCTAAATATTGTTTATACAAAAATGTTATATTTCTTATAATACTATTATTTCATGTGATAAATTTAAAATTTTCATATTTATTATCACGTGAAGAAATTTCATAAAAAAATTGAAACCCTTTTTCAAAAATAACGAATATTTATGACTTGCTTACTTGGATGTAAACATGATAAAGATTTATACCGCATTTTCGAAGAAATATTAATATTTTTATACACATAATAAAAAAAAACTTAAACCACTTTCGCATATGCCATCAAACACACCAACGATTACTCCGAATTTAGACCTAATTCAAAAAAATCTCCAAAGCTCAACCGAAACCCTAAACTACCCAGAATCACAACAGTCACTTTAAGCATCCTAGCACATTACCTTTGTGTATTTTTATCAGATTCGCGTATAAATTCGCTGTAAATTGCAGACGTCCTCCGCGGGGCGTTTTACGGTCTGCGCTGTTTTCGGGTCACATTCTGCCTTGTAAAAAGTGTCACGTTTAGGCGTTCGCGTAACAAAGAGCAATTTTATCGTTCGTAAAATATGAAGGCCATAAATACGGTTAAGTTGTATGTAAAATATGGAGCGCGTAGCCCGCGGTGATCTTTCTATTGAAAGAGGCGGCTTTCTCGGCTGAAATTTTATCTCCTTATTTATGCACACCTTTATATACGCCGCAGTGTGTTAAGGCTAAGAAAATTACAGTGCATCGCAAATTCGGCAGTCCATAATGTGTCGTTATAGAAAGGTAGCCAATCTGTATTTCAATTGTCAAAGAATGGTTTAAATCGGTTATTTTATCAATATGAAGATGAAAGTTATGAGAAATGGTTGAACTTGAAAATATGTATCATTAATCATATTCAAATGAAAATTTTGAAACTAATTTAAATCTTCAGAAATTCTTAAGTATAAATTTGAAAAATTTATCAAATGAAGAAAGATATTTTAATGTGTAGAATTCACCGAAACTTTTTATTTTCAAAGAAATTTTCAATTAATTCAAATATTTATAAATTTAATCATTATATACACCAAGAATTTCTTAAGTAATATGAAGATATTACTTTTGAAATTTTCAAAATTTTAATGTTATATCGAAAATTCGTCGATGTTTTATTAACATTTAAATAGTTTGAGAAGCGCTTGTTGCGACCATGTTATAAAGTTTGCGGTATATGGAAATTTTATGTGGTTCATACTTCGATGCAAGTAACGTGTATATATGAAACATTTTCCACGTATTTCCGAACATCAATTGTAAGTATCGAATTTCCGTTTCTTTTGGTCGTTTCGAAAAACGTAGGTAAATGTGCTCAAATATAAATATGCACGGATGGAAAAACATCAAAAAGTCGCGGGAACAAGAGCAAAAATATCTCTTTCCACATCGGCGATCTTTACCCGAGATTACCCGCACTTAAGAAAAACCTTTCTTCTCTAAAATGAAAGAAAAAATAAATTTATTTTACAGACTCTTCCGTCCTTTTTGTACCACCGGCCGTAAATCGGAGAAAATATGTCTACGGATTATTTTAATTGAGTTAAACTTTGCAAAGAATAGTATATTTGATATAATTTCGTTTCACTGAATTTAATTTACAAAAGGTTACGTTCCGACCTTCAACAAACGTTGTTAATTTATATTCACATTAGATTCACATCGTCATTTAAATTAATTATTCTAGCTACGAATTGAATGTAATATTAATATAATATATGCCCTCTTGCTACAATTTTGTCATGAGAAAAATAATTATTATCACATAGTATTTTATTATTAATTTTAGTTTAAATAATACAATTTATACATTTCTTTATATAGAGTCTCACAAAATTAACGCATGATTTGAATTTGCCGCCATTTGTTCAGTAAATTGTTGGCAACACTGAAAAAAAACAACAATTTGACAGTTGATAGTTCAGGATTATTTAAATTAAAGCATTACATTATATAAAAAAATATTTTTCTGTCGAGAAGGTTTTTGCATCATCAAAATAAGGTGACCATATTTCCCAGAACCCAAAACGGAACGATTCGCAAAAAAATGTTCCCCCAATAATAATACACGACAATACGCGGCCTGCTTTATGCTGTTGTTTGAATGAATTTTAATTAAAAAAATAGTTTGATTTAAAATTTAAGTCCCGAGCAACGCCGGGTACTACCGCTCGTACTACATACTTAACGAATCGATAAAAAAAAAAAATTTTTAGTCAAAACCTGTTTTCTATCAAAATCACTTCTTGCGTAAATTTTGAGATCCCTTATACTTTAATCGAAATATTAAATAAATCATATATCTTAAAGAAGACTATATAAAACACATCACCAAAGAAAACCCACAAATACACGACGAATCTCAATGTATACGAACCAAAAAAAAATATAATATAATTTCCTACAACACACCCACACACCCCGACCCGTCGACGTCTCCTTGCGTTCCCTAGGGACACGCCGAAGCCAGAAGATGTTCTGAAATCCTTGGCCAGATGATGTTCTGAAAATCATGGCCGACCCTCGTCCGGAGACGGAACACGGCCACGATCCCGTCGACCACTTCAACAACCCGCCAAGATATTCAATTTCCAGTGAGCTTTCATAACTCGGGAATAGTTTTGCGGCCGGATGCATTCACGTGTGAAGTTGAGTTTCGCAAATCCATCGAGACTCGCCGATACGTATGGGCCTTTATAGCGTTCGGTGTGATGCGTAGTTCGTTTCTTTCGTGGAATTTTTTTTTTCGGTGGAGAATAAGAGAAACAGCTATTTTTGTTATGTTTTATTGATAAATTACAGGGTTTAAATGTGAAATCGAATGTGTTATACTAGAGGAACTTGTATAATACGGTTATATTGTTCAACAAAAGTATAGTGTGGTACAAATCCGTGTTTACGAGGTGTGAGTTCATACAAAATTATGGTTTTTGTTTCAAAAAAATATCGATAATTGTTAATAACATTTTTTTTAATAAAAAATGCAGAGAATATACATTTATATGTTTAGATAAAATGCATTATATGTGTTTAAATTAAAATTCGTTAAGAAACCTACACAATTTACAATGAAATTTGTTAAGAATCTCAATTTATGCACTTATAATCATTTTCATTAATTTTAAATCGCAAATTTGTCAATAAATAATTCATGTACCTAAGTAAAATATTACTTAATTTTTTTTTAATTCGTGCTAATCGTATCATACAAGGCTCGAGTATATTATATAAAAAGATTTTTTTAAGTATCGGTAGTCGAATACTTTCTGCAGAGTTTAATATTCCATTAATGAAATGTCTATGATAGAGATGGTGTTAAATAAATTATTGCTTTGATTTTTTAAATTAAAAAACAAAATAGAACAATTTCATCGTCACCACCGCAGCAAATATCCAAAAATATCGCAACGTCACCGACGGCACAACAGCACAAAAGCGATCAATCACTTCAACTTTAACGCCTCGGATATATTGAAAACGAAAAATAAATCCTTCCGATTATACGAATACGACTTTTATTCCGCGGCAATATATCGACGCGGACCATGTGCCAAATCCGTTTTCGCGCCGCTTGTTTCAACCGGAATGACGCGAAAGTCATATAGCAAACAGACCCTCGTCAACGAGCGACCCGGACCCGCAAATAAACCCCCTTCTGTCCCCGTTTCCTCGAAAGCCTTCCCTGAAAACCTTCGGGAACCACCCAAAAATCGCCCGCTTCCCGAAACACCACGGGAAAGGCCCCCCGGCAGATTTACGGCGTGCGGCCTCTTTCGGCAAACTGTTTGTATTTGAAGACGACGCTTCGGTTTTGTTTAACGTTAATTTACATTCAAATGAAGCGAATTATGCGAGAGCCCGCGAAAGTATGGGCGAGTTTTGTATTTGCCGCCGGTTGACTAGTTCGTGTGTGCGTTTCGAATTTGGCGCGCGATTGCGAATTGTTATTATAGAGTAACGCAATTTGAAGTGAGATTACTTATGCATGCGTGCTTGATTTAAATATGGGATTAATCGGAGACCCCGCTTAGATTTGCGGAACGGGTCGTGGATTATATTCTAGTACTATAAGCGTCTGATTTTAGTGAATAAATAACGATTTCTAATTTTAAATGCAAATTCGAACCATTATTATTGTATTGTAATTTGAAGTTTATCTAGAAAATATTTTTTTCAGCGAGACGATGCGTGTGTCATATTTATTTTCAACGTGAAATTCGTTGCACGTAAAGTTCTCGATCAACCTACGCTTCATGGATTTATGATAATGTCAAAAAATAAATATATCAAAAACAATACATTTTCAGCGTCATTATTAATCCTTTTTATCCTCGTGATCATTTAACTTGACTGATTTATATGGGTCTTGTGTTTATAAGTATAATATATTATACATGTATACTTACATAAGTTGTAGTTACCCTTTTTTCGATACCATGTACGAAAATTCAACATAAAAACCATCGATTATATTTTTAAAATTACGCATTTTTATGAGTTGATTAAAAAAATAAAATCAAAGTATTTTTAATTTAAAAAAAAACAATTATAAATTGATTTTTCTCAAATTTTACCTCGAAAACCATCGCCCACGTACATGGGCATAATGATAGGTGACCACTAGCACCCGATTATTCCCAAATATTTACAAAGCGTATCCCGAACATATAGGCATTCGTGTCGAATTGTAATTAAAGTTTTACATCGAATCCAACGCTATTTGCATATGGCTATTTAACGGTCGCTGTAATCGCCAAACAAACAGCTCCGATCTGAAGTGTCGACCCTTCAAAGGGCAAACTTCGGTCTATTCGACGTCGTTTTGAATACACTTGCACGTCTAGTTTGTATAATTCATAATCAGGATCGTTTCCTGAAGCATCAAGAATGCACGCAAGTTCCTGAGGGCATAGATGTGAGTTAATCGGCGGTGCATTATCCTCAGGCTTATAATAAGCCGAATGCATTTAGTATTCGGGTTACGGGGCTATGTGTCCCGCAGGAATTTGCAGGATTATTGTACTATTCGAATAATCATTTCCATATACGATAGCGGTGCATTATTGTATAAATTGGCTTTATAATACTAGATCGAACGAAAAACTCAAATTATTTTGTCGATTCTACGAGTCAACGGTTCACCGTTTAACATTTCGAAAACGTGACCGTCGCAACACGCCGTTAATTTGACCCTACAACGGTCAGTGTGACCCAACACTCGAGTAGCACTTGTGAAATCGAAAGCCTCTTTGCGAACTAAGCAAACCATCTTCAAGAGTCAAATTGGCTCGACTACGTAATCTTAGAAGGCTGAATCAAACCGCATCCCATTACGCCGGGCCTCTGCGGGGTTGAGTCCAATAAATTTTATATAAGAAATCCTTTACGGCAGCGTTCTATTAGCTTCTTGTAGTGGAGATGAGAGGTAGAGGCTTTGCTAGCATAATTTTCCCGACTGCTAGGTGCTGCTCTTATGCAGTAGTATGGTATTGCAGAAGATGATCCGCCAGACGCCAGTCCAGGGGCATCATAGGAAGCTTTTGTTATCCTTCTTACCAAAGACCTGCCAGAAATTTTGGATGCGCTTTGATCTTATACCCATAAACGGCTCGTGATCGTTTATGAAACGAATAATATTATTTTATGAATATTAGATTTTTTTAATAATACCATTAGAAAATCTTATTAGACTATACTATTAAGATGTAAAAAAAATTTTAAAGAACTTAAAATAAATGTTTTCGAAGAAAATATATTTTTAGAAATTTCATGTTTGAGTTTTCTCGTATGAAATTGAAAGCATTACGCTATAATAAGCGATATGTAAAAATATTGCGACCTTTAGACGGGGAAAAAATTGAGAGACGAAATAAATCCTGAAAGTCTGCGATACGTCAGCAAAACGGAATAAAGTTCACCTTTTACCGCGGCGACGAGCAAATTCCCTCTTTTAGTAAAATCTAACCCGTCCAATTATTTTTGAAGGAGACCTGTCAAACTCACACGTTACATGGCTTGTCATCTGCAAAAGCGGTGACTCTACCAAGAAAAACTCTTCTATAATAAATGTGATTCGTTAAAATTTACAAATCAACTTTTCTACAGAATATGCAAACTCTAATTCAATAATATTCCTCAACTTTTTTGAATCTCGACTCAAGTCATGATTGATTCAAAAACTTACCCAAGCACTCCAATAAAAACATAAAGCGAAAGAGTAATCTGCGAAAGTATATAGAAACATAAAATTAATTTAGAAGAACTAAAATATTCAGCAACCCCTAAACAAACTCGAATATTTAATTTACAATCCCAAACAATAGATTTCTGTAAATCATCACGGATTAACCCCTAGCTACCTTATAAATTAGCGACTCCCTCTAAATGTCATTTCAGCCACCGTTTGCACTTTCCCACACGTTACTCGAGATTGAAGAGACAAGAACGAGGGCTGAAGCAGTTCGGGACGCAAACACAGCAGCCGTAGGCAAATCCCACCACCCCAGACTGTTTGTTTTCGAACAGTGTTTTGTACTATTAAATTATTCATGAGTAAAACAAACAGGCGCAGTGGCTCTTGTACTCCCTGGTACATGACTCGGGCGCATACAAAAGATGGTTGACAATATTGACTGCGTCTTTGGTTTATCTGAAGGCTTTTGCCCTTTCGGCTTTCGATTCGAAAGTCAAAACAAAACCGCAGTGTGAATTTGTAATATTGTTTACACTTTTATATTTTCTATATGATTGAATCACGTCTAAGATTTGATCATATTTAGAAAAGAGTGCTCGATTTTTTTTTATGTTTCATATTTGAATTGATACATTGTAAGAACGATATTTTTTTATGAACGATCTGATTTTGACAAATATGTCAAAGCGTTGAATTAAAAATAAATCTTTACAGTTCTATAATATTATTCAAGCATAGAAATAAAACTACCTTGCTTCATCTCAACTTTTTATAGACAAAATGTACAAAGATTATTATTTTAGCGCGACGCTTTTGCAGTGGAAGCGAATAAAACGCTTGACGCAAACCAGAAGAGAAATGTTTAAAATTTTTACGTCACTTGTGTCAGTGCGGGCTCAGCTCTCATTAAAATGTAAAATTTACGAATACTATTCGGAAATTTCCCCTGTGGCGTGCAAAAGCGACCTGCTTTTTTTCGGTCTCCTCTAGTTTCTCTCCTATCCGAATAATAAGACTTAAGTAGCACCGCGTCTAGACTCCAGATATCCGCAAAAAACGTGAATTTTTTCGACGGCGCGAAAAAAACGCAAACCATTCAAAATTTATCGCACAAACTAAACTCTCGTGGATGATGACTTTTGTATGGTGCGCTTCAAACGGGGGTTAATTTCGCGGAGTTTGTTAATTGCGAAACATGTCGTTACGATATTCGTCGATTCTCTGCGGGATATGCAAGTGGGTTTTTTGTCGATTTTTTTTGTTCCGTTTTTAAATTTCGTTTCGTGCACGTAGTTTTAGCTTAATTATCGCCGACGGATTAACCAGACGGGAAACGCTTTTCAATTAGAGAGCTGTGTCACGAAAATGCAGGTGCCGTTATTTAAGATTATGTGGAAAACTATGATTGTGAATTGTAGGAATAGAGCGATAAAATATAATAAAATGCACTCTTTCTAACATGCATAACGAGAAAAATTTTCAATTTAAAAACCTCACTGGATTTTAGCTATCCGTTTCTATGCTTCAATAGAATGAAATATTAACGCTCTCTAACTTGATTAATATTAAGTTCATATTCAGGAGCGGAAAAAAATACTTTTGATAAAATACATTTTATAAATTATGAAAATGGTTATTTATATTATTTCAAATAAATTAAAAAAGCAATTGATTTGAATAATCATTCAACAGATGACATCATTGTTTATGCATTTAATATCTTATTTTTAGGAAGTTCTTGTAATTTCAAGAATAATTTCAAATTTAAAGACAAACTTATTACATGTTGATATTTGAAATAAACATTAATTTTAAATAAAATAAAATATTAATTAAATATAAAATGGAACGCATTGGGTGGAACACGGAATTGCAAACGATTTCCCCAAAGTTTTCCATGCTCTATTTTTGTTTTCCATTCACACTGAACGTGATTTTTTGTCTCACCATTTTTCCAGCCATGGTAGTTTTTTTGCCTAATTATTTTCGCGCAACACCGTCCTCGCCGCGCAAAATTAATTGGTGAAGTTTTCGGTGTCGACATTTCGCACAGGCGGGAAAACGCTTTTCCATAAACACGGCACTGGTACGCCAAGATCTCAAAGAGTTCGTCAACATAAAAGAAGGTGTTCTCTCTAATGAGAGTACCGCGAAACCGAAAAATGACAAAAAAGAATGACCCACCAACTATGGAAAAAGTAAAAACGGCGAACCTGAAAAGCACTTGATGTCGGCGTGCTCGTTATCGATATGTTTAACTGCTTCGAGTTTCTTTTGTTTCAACGTGAAATTTTCCTCATTTTTTTCAGTTTTCTTACTTAAATTATATGTATATATATTCGTTTCAAATCTATTTATTTTCATTTCATTATATGTGCAATCATATTATTAATATAGATCTATATATTATCCCATCATGAATATTATATACTTGTATTTTATTTATGATTCACATGAAAAACCAATCATCAATCGTATTTCAGAATAACAAAATCGTGTATAAAAATAACTTTTTCGATATTACGACCGACAAACAACGTAATTTTTCGTCTATTCGTCTCCGGGGATCAAACAAACGCAAATTAATTCCCTTAAAGAGGCGCCGAAATAAACGCCGACAAAATTGCGATTCCCTTATAGGGAAAACACAATATCTGAGGAAAAAGTCGGTCTTCGGAATGGGAAGCACCCTGTAATTACACACAACGATTCTCAAATATTTGCTTTCCGTTTCCGATAGGAGAAATTCATTTTCGATCTGCTCTTGTATGAAAGCTGCCGCAATTCTGGCCACCCTCTCTTTGGTCGCAGCGATAAATTCTTATTACCGCTCATTTTAAAGATGCACTTTTCGTGTTATCGTTTTTAATATGGAAACGAAGGTTTTAAATATGATGAATAACCGAAGATAATATTTGACTGAAAATGTAGTCATTAAATCACCATCATATGCAGCTTGTATAATATTATGTCCTCACGCGTATAAATTTTAAATAAAACTGAGGATTTATAAAATAGTGTTTAGAACTAAAAAAAATTGTAATCAAAACTTTCATTTCAAAATAGTTTTTATTTTATAATGTTTGATTACATCTGTCTTTCATTCAAACTTTATATTACTTAACTTTGGTAATGAGTATGAACTGATGCGTTCAGCAAAGAAAAATTTTAAGTAAAAATTGATAATTTAGTAAATGACTCTGAACTATTGACAATTAGGTATATTAGAAATAGTAATACTGTATTGTACTATATTATATGATATTTTATCGAACGCAGATACTTTCATATAGCATTTTGGATGGCAAAACACCACGGTGTATAGAAAGTTGGCGCACCCCATAAACAAGGACCGCAACCAAAATTATTTACAAGGATGAGCCGCGAATCCATCTCGGATATTAAAGACCGAGACTCTCTAAACACAAAGGATGCAAAAGTTTTGCCTTCACGAAAGAATGCCAAACTTTTCCTTTTCTTCCCCTTATAAATACTGTACATAATGTTATACTTGTATTAGAGTATCGAGACGGTCGCTTCATGTACTTCCATCTTAGCACTACATCAGTCTGTATCAGTGGCTCTCAAATTATGGTATCTCAAATTATCATTTTCTAAATATTATTATGCAAATTGTAGATTAGTATCGATGCCAATAATAACAGATAAGTTGATTTATAAGTATATGCTTCTTGAAAATTCTACTTAATCCAATTAGTTACAAAATTTTCAGAATCTCTGAATTATATAATATAATCATGCCACAGTTTCTTAAACTTTTCTAGTACTCGTCCAGCCATTTCCGAACAGTGGTATGCGTAAATTCTTAGAAAATTCACTTTTATTCGTCCTTCGAGTCGGATAATGTTGTGAACTTAGAGAATTATCGCCTTCACTTTCAAGACCTTGCGCTTCCATGTAATAAATATTAAACAAGTATAAAATAAACTTACTAAACAGGGTAATTTCGAACTTTTTATCGTAGAAAGTGATTCATGTAATTTTCTGACATATGAATAATATACCAGGAAACCCCACGAATACGTGTGTATAAAAAGTTTTGAAGATTTTATACAAGCACCACGTATAGTCAAAAGTCACCATGGATAGGTGTGCACTTTTCTATATGTTCGACTACAAACTCGTTCCGAACTATTCGTATCAATATCTACGCAACGAATACTTTTACTTTTTTCCTATTAAAGTTGGTGGAACTCAAAGAGCATCCAAAGTAGCACGGGAAACATTACCGAGCTATACGAAAATGTTTAGGTATACCTGGTGTATGGGAAAGGAAGCGACGAAAGTTATCTTCAGCTATTTATTTTTCAAGTGCACGCTACCTCACTTTCAATAGAGAACTATTCAAGTATGAAAATAATGGGCAGTGGAATGTAACAACAAAGATGCGAGTTTTCAACTGTTCGGAAAAACGTATAGCGCCCACTATGGGAAATGAGCCCAAACGATATTTGTTTTCCACAAAACACAAAACATTTCACTGCACGATAATTTAAGTATTTTCGTATGATATTTGTATAACACCAACTACATCATATTTATTGGATGAAAGTTTCTTACGTTTAATATAAGAGATTATTTCTATTTCAAAATAAATAAAAACTTCAATAGGAGAGTTTAAAAACCAAACCGCAAAGCCTTCCCCCAAAACCTTAAAAGCCCAATATTTGGCCCACAGCAGAGTTTAGTTGAGCGTTAATCTCAACACGACTTCCGTCAAATTTTTATCGTTTTCGAAGCGTGACAACCATCTGGAGCCAACAGAACCAACGTCTAGACCAACTTCGCTTATTGCCCGGTCGTTCCTTTGCCAAAAAGCGTATTTGCCCATATAGAAAGATGCTCAATCGACCAGACCAGACACATAAGTCACTTTCCGTTTGTTACGCGACCGACTTTGTGTACACAGAAACGTCTACAAATCATAATTTTCGCCGTGCGTACGTGCCATGGGAACGGCAAAACTGTGCTAATACGTCGAAGCCTTGCCAAAACGAAATAAACCGTGAAAAAGTAATCCTGAAAATGTTACGTATAACTTGAGCGGTAGACGCGCGTATTAATCGAATATTATATTTCAAACTACTTTATCCGTCGAAACCTTCAATCTCATCGTTTAAAATCAACACGTATATCCCACAACTGAATCTAAACAATATCCAGTGAACCTCGAGAGCCATTCTTTAACGAAATTAAACAATTTCCACGACGATCCATCGCATCGAAGGCGCATTTCAGCAAATCCACCGCTTTGAACAAATGAAAACGAACGGCGAGTGCAAGCCTCGCTGCAAATCCCAAGCTATACATTTTTTTCAAAAAACGAACACACACACACACTACACAAAAGGAAGCTTGCTGAAAAACTAATCTGTAAGCAACGTGACCGAGACCGGACGAGCTGGCGGATTAACGGGAGCGTGTCCCGGTTTAATGAGGGCCGGAGATTGCAATAACGTCATTGTTTCGTGTGCTGCATAATAACTATCGGTGCATTCATTGCCGATAGAGTTTTGTGGTGTTTTGTGTCTGGGTAGTGTTGATGTTTGAGGTAGGTGCATTTCGAGTTTTGTTTCAACTGTGGCGTGCTGAATATTGTTTTCGCAATAAATTCGAGGTTTATCGTATGTGTTCAATGGTAAAAATTGGTGGGTTAATTGTTTTTATTTTCAAACGCAAATATATCTCAACGCAAATATATTTTCTCAACTTCGAAACGATAATAATGATCATGTACTTAATTGACAATAAAAACCCTTAACAATCTAAATACATTAAGAAGCTCGTGTATAAATACCTGATTAAGAACCACCACCTTCCTTCCCTCGGGCAATAAAAATACTCAACGGACCCCTCCTCCCACGCGCATCTTTGAAAAATCACCACACAAACATCGCCAATAAATCTAGACCCACACACGTTGATGCGAATTAACCACGCTTACTCCGCAAAATCAACCCCCGCAGCTTAAAGAAACCATTCCGACCACCGACGGCCATCGTATTTGCACAAAAAGTCTATAAAGCCTCGGCCGCGATTCCGCGAAAGCTTTCCCATACTTCACCGTTCCCGGGACCGAAGCTAGTTGAATTTTACTGGCGGAAATTAGAGCCAAGAACGACCGTTCGCAATTAGCTTCGAACCAGGTTCGAAATGTTAATTCCGGGAAGGCTCTGATCAATATGGCGCTCGTGTTTCGCGGGGAAAGTTCTGTGCTCGCGACAGCACACCCGTGAAATGTAATTAGTTGATTAACCCCTTACCGCCGGGTCATCGTCTCGGACGTCCAGGGTCTAGGATGTGTCGTCCGTTGGAGATGTCCCGAAACGGTTCGTTGGGCTGAAGTGTCTTCGGGTATTCGGGATGTGTGAGTTTGGCGTGTTGAATGGTGCAATACAATTGGATTGGGGATGATCACTTCGGCTGCCTTTGTTGTAATTTCGTATTATATATTATTATATTGAAAGTTTTGATGTATTCGGCAAATTTCAAATTTATCGATGTATAATTAATTTTATGTTTTTAATTTAAAATTGAAATTGAATGTGTATCCCGCGGATCTTATACCAGCTTAAAAGCATAATATTTTTAATGGTAAAAGTTATTTTTCAGAATTTTCAAGGTTGGAAATTTATTTTAATATGTACTTTAGCTATAAATGTTTAATAACTCTTCATTTTAGTAGATAATAATATTACATAAATATAATTTATATTCTCGAAGTTATTCTTGAGTGATTCAATATGATTTCTCGGAAAAAATTAGTTCCTTCTTTCGAAATCTATATTCCTAAATTTGTTCTCTGATTTTTATTTGAAGGATTTTTTCTAGGAATAATAATAAATTTGAATTTTCGCATCTCAAAAATTCATCCAATAATTTAATAAATAGCTAAAAATATAATTTCATAACCGATCATATTATTAATTTTTAACATTTATTATATATTATATTATATTATTTCTCAATCAAGAAACTTTCTCACTTAATAAATTATTGGATCATTTTTTCCAACTTTTCTCGATAGAACATCACTTTGATAAGACGAAAATTACAAAAATGTGCATAAAAAGAAACAACCCATCACCGGCCTAAAAACCTATCGTTTGAGAGATTAAATCAGCAATACCCAACATACCCACAAAAAATTATTTTAATTCAATACACACAAAGAAAAATAAACAAGCAATTTAATAAACATAAAAAAACCCGTGTTTCAAATAGTTTGATAAGTGTCACAACTCAATTCCGTCACTTTTATGCATCTTCGTATACAAAGTTGGACATCAATGTATTTAGAGTCACAGAAAACGAATGGGAGGATCCAAAAGGTGTGAGGTTGGGTAGAAGTGATGACAAATGGATGCAAAAGTTAAATTGTGTTAGGTGGAAAGCGAGGGACGCACAAGGAGGAGTGAGGTGACGAACCGAGTAACTCGTTTCCGACTCGGTCCCTTTTTTGCTGGGATACACCACCTCTATAGAACTTTTTAAACAGATCTCCCTTAAGAAAATCTTGGAATTTGTGTGTATGGGTGGAAAAATATTTCGGGGTGCCGATCGATATGGGCTTACTGTTGTGCTTGGTCCGTATTGTTACTTATTCTTATGGTAGGTGAAAATTATTTATTGTAAAATCATTTTTTCTAAGTATTTTCAAAATACTCCCACAGATTGGTATAAATAAATAAAGTAGTACATAGAGATCAAATATTGGAGAATGCCTCTCAAGTATCATAACAAACTCAATTAAAGTTGTACGGTCTTAGGAGGTTGCAAAACATTTTCTGATAAAGTCACAGTTTCTACGCTACTCATGATTGATTTGTTCCAATCTTATTGTTAGCAATAAAAAATAAGTAATAGAGTTGATTTTTCGATTTTCGATTCGTAACTATTGCTTCCTCTTGGGAAATGTGAAAGAAGGAAAGTTTTATTATTATTTTAATCATAATTTTTCTTTTTGAACTAATTTTCTCTATTTATTTAAGATTGATTGAAACTCCTCACAGATATTGTGCTTAAAATTTCATTGAACATTTTATATAATTACTTTGCAAGATTTTTTAAATGAATAAACCAATTTTGAAATATTAAAATTATAATTACATTTATTATGAATCTAATACAAAATTTCCAATAAAGTAAAATCTTTGATTTACTCATAAAATAAAACTACACCAAATTAATAATGTTAATTATCACAATCTATACAATTGTAAGTAGTTGATCATAAAAATAGTCCCATAATTTCAATTTCATCAGCATAAAAAAATATTTAAAACCCAATTCACCTTCACTTGCCTACCCGCGTCAATTTTACACCGATCCTTATACCATGATGAAAAACGAATATAATTATGCGAAAATGCGACAACGCAGATGAGCCGCCCGGCAGGCGAAAAAAGGACCTCCTATAAAAAGGAGCCGTAAAAAATCTTCAGGGTCCTCGCTTTAATTTATAGACGTGCGAGAAGATTTATTTTCGTCCTCCCCAAGAGACGACAGTGCGAAAATTAGGACTCGCCTTAATTATTATCGTGACGACGGATTGAAGCAATCAAAACACAGCTCTGGACTAATTGAATTACACGTATATAATTTAACGTAGATTTTTTTTTAAAGGATGCTGCGACCGTTTTGTTTTTTCAGGTCTTTTTGAACTAGATCTTTGAAGCGTCCAACTCAAAGTAAGTGGAAATAATTTTCCTTATAATTTGTATGTTGATTTGCCTGGACACTAATTGCGCATTTGAATGTTTTATACGTTATAATTATTGCTTTAAAATAGCCATCGTTCAAATAAATTTTCAGAAACGTTTATATTTTCACAGGTCTATGAATTTAATTTCTGAGATTCGTTTTGAATATATTTAATTTCAGATAGTTCATTTAATAAATTTTAAATTTTGATTTCAACTGTCAAAATTCGATCATACATATCATAATTTATAATATTAAAGCTTTATGACATTTGTCAATTACAAAAGCGAAACAACACATGAGACAGTAAGTAAAATAAATAATCTGTAAAGTAATTTTAAAACAAATTATTTTGGTATTTAACCCTGTAAGAATTGCTTTGTAAATTTGTATTGAATTTAATATGATAAACGATAATTTCACTCATTATTTATATACTCTAACTATTATTAAATATGCAATATTAACACCAAAAATTGTACTATATCGACTAAATATTTTATCTTCGAAAATAAAGAACTATGCATCTTAATTCAAACAGAATAAGATTTTCAAAGCATTTCATTCAACACAAAGCACGTGCAGTGCAAATCCTAGCTCAGACGCAGC
The DNA here is from genome assembly GCA_028571205.2 of Hydropsyche betteni. Lineage (NCBI taxonomy): Eukaryota > Metazoa > Arthropoda > Insecta > Trichoptera > Hydropsychidae > Hydropsyche > Hydropsyche betteni. Next base: position 2,914,213 of record JAOXNN020000006.1, read on the forward strand.
TTCTAATATGTGGCCGAGCTTCAGTTGCGTTTTTCAGGAAAACGCTTTGTCGCCTACGAAATTTTCATCCAAAGCGACAAGGTGGGCGACCTTTAAAAGCATAAAACATACACCATAAACATACAAACTATGCGACCGGGAGCGAATTCTTGTGCGGCAAACAGAGCGCAGTTAAAGGGATTTGCACTGAAGGATTTATAGGAGCACAAACACACACGCCGGCCACGTGTATAAAGCGGATTGTGGCCGCATGCGAAATTCTCAAGGAAATATATATAATATATACATTATTCTTGTGTTGTGTATCCGCTGTAATGGGTGGGTGCTGTATTTTCACCTGTGGGTGCGAAAAAAAATGGGGAACGGCATTATGCCGTCTCGCGAAACATCCCTTGCGAGCGTGATAAACGCGCGAAATTCAGACGGGTCTAATTTAAAAGCGATATTGTTGAAAAATGTTTCTTTTTCACTGCGAGATAAGTATAGAAATCTTTTTACGTTTTTTTACAAATTTATTCATTTTAGGGTGAATACATATTTTATTAAAAAATAGAGAGCCATACATGTTTACTATTACAACCAATAGCAGATATTCATATTCATAAATACGCCGAAACTTTAATCGAAAACGACAAAATTTACAATTCCATACAAAAAGGTCATCCAAAAGCGGTCTTGCGCAACTGTCGCATCATGTCAACAGTTCACAAGAACCAGAAGCGAAACGAATCCTTTCGGCTTTGCAGACCTGCCCCTAGAGAAACCAGACGTCCTTTGGCGTACAACCTTCCAGCCTCAGGTCGTTTCACATGTCGGACGCAGTATGCAAAAGAGACTGTACGTTTAGCTGCGATTGTTAACAACTTTTCGCGGAGGATGCTCGGTTCCGAATTGACTGTGACGTAGTCGGGTTTGTCGGATAAATGTTTGTTTATGGTTAAGACAATGCTTTTTTTTAATATATAAAGCGGTTTAGTGTGTTTTTCATTTCAAAAGATGATTCAAACAAATATAAATACTTTCTTCGATAAATGAGTTTTTCAATGTAGGTACTCTGTATCTATTGAATTATTTAAAGCGTTAATGAAACAATACGTCCATTTTATTTTGAACGGGTTCTTTTTCTCAAAAAACCAACGGGTAAAGCATAAATTTAAAACATGGAATGAAATCAAATGCGCTTTAATGAGAACATAGAAAAAAAGCACGAAAGACACAAAGCCCAGGCGGGGAAATTGAGTGTTCCGAATGCGCCTTAATCAGGACGACTCCAGCCGGTTATATTCCCGAAGGGCGGACGGAACAATTCATTTTATTTTCTCTCATTGTTTCACTTGACACGATAAAAAATGAAACGATCAATCTCCTTCTGATTTTTTTCATTCCTTCATAGGGAGTTAAGTGGATAACGCGGGCACCCGCCGCCTTGAATAAGTAAGTGCAGAAGCTCTCGCAGATAAGGGATAGAAATCCCCGCCAGCGTTCAACCGGAATAAAAATCTATGCAATTTTAAAGAAATACTTTGTTCCTCTTTTGTCGTTGCTCTTTGCTTTTTTGCCGTCTCGGAGGACGAGGGAGATCGTGCAAATTGATCTGCTGCCCTTTTACGCCGATTACGTTTTGTAATTTTTTTTTTTTAGCCGTAAAAGGGAAATTATGTTTTGATTCACGTAATCCGAAAACCTGTTGAATAAAAAATTCGGATGTTTTCCAAGTATCATTTTTCAAGTGGACGTAAAGTGGACGTTATCTTTTTGTGCCTTATGCTTGGATTTTCACCCACTTATGAAATATTAAGCGTGAAAATTTTTAGCATGTTTCAGTTTCAAGAAAAAATTTTGGCTGCTGTTAGACGAATAAATTTTCCGTCTGTTTCACAAATGAGATCCTCTTCATTTTGCTAACAATGTTTATTTTTTGACTAATGACATTGTTAACATTTTTTGACTACATAATTTCATTAAATATTTCAGAGATATGCGAAAATCTATTATTATTTTGATTTATGAAAATTTATGAGCTATATCAACTTTCATAGTAAAAAAGACGTTTCTTTCATAAATATTATACTTTTCAGATTTATTTTCACCTGAGAGTGTCTCGAAAGATTCCTTACCGAAAAGTTTTTCAAGCTTTTAGCATTTTTGGTCTTAGAGACCTCTATATTAATTAATTTTAAAATATACCCTTTTAGTACGATTAAAGATTTGAATCTCATTAGCAGAAATTAAATATTTCAATTGATATATTAAATTTCTTTCAAGTATTTTCAAAATATATAAATATACCATTTTCATAATAAATATTTTTAGATAGATTTTTGAGTATTAAAATGCACTCAAATTCAACAATAAGAAGGATAAAAAACCTGTCTGAGGTGGAGCAGAAAAATTTGCATTTTTATGAAAACCTTTCAAGATGAAGTTGTCCTTGTGGTCTCATTATAAAACCTAGCATAATTTTAGTAACATATAAGAACCTTTATTAAGAATTTTGAATCATAAAGTACTTACAGGATCAAAATTTCATTTTCTCAAAGAGCTCATCAAACACGACAACCATCCTACCTAAACATTATTTTTTTGATAAATTTCTATTTTTATTCAATTACAATAATAAAATAAATTTTTGTGACTTTCGCACATGTAATTCATTATCTTTCACCAAGAGCTAATTTGATCAGACGCCATCAAAATAGACCTGTCAAATATAAATGAATTGAAACGTCTTTATTAAACAAATATTTGATAAAAATGATGAATTCCAAAGAGCTACAGTTACTGAAAAAATATCACCAAACTCTAAAACGACACGAACAATTTTCTTGGGCCGCAGCAGATGCGCCCCATACTCACATAAATTTTCAGATTATACATTTCAACTAAAAGACTTATTTGCGAATTTCAGCAAGCCGCGGAGCGAGGGGAGTTTTTCTTTTTGCATGTGTATTTTTTTTTATTTATTTTCAGCTGCTTTGAGCCCTTTTTCGCTTTAGTCTTTCGTCTGGGAAAGCGGCCCGTTTGTCGAGCGCGAAAATGCCATCGCCGAACCCCCTGTGAGCCGAGGCTCTGTCTTATTTATGTGACAAGACTCTAGAGCTGTAAGGGCTTTCAGCAATATTCTAATACGCTTCAGCGTGTATGAATCAATAACATTTTTCATGTATCTCGAGAGATATACGGCGATTTCGTGACGAATGCGATGGATGAATCGTAAAGGTTTGTTGCTCTTTGTTTGATTTTCTATGTTTGTGTTTTGAATAAATGAATAATATTTATTCAGTGTATAAAATATGATATTTTTGTGAGTCTTTTTGGTATAATAGAATTGTTTATTGTTTATTGGTAAATATTTCATGTTATATTAAAATGAATTATTAATTAAAATGTCATTCATATTGTATTAATAAAATCTGTTTAATATGCTATCAGAAGTGAGGTCAAATAAATTATGAATATGTTAAATAATAAAACATCACGAAATAACTGTCTTAAGTCACATGGCTTTCAACCAAATAAATGTATTTTGCTTAAAATATAAACATCAAAGAGACAATAATAAGTTTTATTTTAATTTCAATTATATATTTCGTTTACTTGAAAATTTTGACATAACGTACAATCAAACTTTAATCGATAACTATAAATGGGATAAATAAAAATTTACATTCAGTTGAAACAGATTCAATACAATCGATTATGCAATCTTTGACTTATCGCAAAATTTTCAAATTTTCCCAATATTCATCCGATAAATCAATTTCTCGAAATCTTCCTTAAGACAAAAATACCCCAAATCCCAAACCTTATCCGATATCACGTAATTGGAACCACAACGTACTTTATTTCACTCTTACGTAAACGTATCTACAAAACTCGCCTCATATAAAAAGCGTACGTTACTCGCGCGAAAATATTTTACGAGACAGATAAGATTCATCTCATAGGGAGTTTTGCAGCCTGGTACATCCAACGAAGGGCAATAAACAAAAACGTAATTAGGCCTAGTTCTAGGCCTACCCTAGGCCCTAAGCCCTTTGCTGCGTTATGATTCTTTATAGCACCCACGGGCAAACGCCTACAGGTAGTTTCACCCGGAACTTTCAGACGGGAAAACTTCCACACTTATCCTGACCCCAGTTTTCGTATATTTTTCTAAAAAAATATCTAAAACATAATGAAAAAATTTACAATATGACATATCGGTAAAAAAAAAAACAACGCAGATAAAATTATCGATTCTCAACAAACACAAAGCGAGTTTTTCTCGTAGAATTTCCCATATTGCATACGAACAACAAAGCACACATCATCCTCACTTTTGTGGTACAGGAAGCAGCCAATCAATGTTGCAATATTTCAATCGCAGGGGTGGTCATTTCCTGGTGCAACGGATGTGCTTTATGCTGCACCGACGATGGCCGCCCGAGAAAAATCCCCAATGACGTATCACATTATTGAAGTTGAATGTGTTGGAAAATTCATTGTGTGGAAGTGCAGTGGCCGGAAAGTGACTCAAATATTTATTTCGTAATTTTCCGGCAAACCGAACGCTGTTTTAGCAACTATTACGAAATGTGGTTGGTTGCATGTGAAACAGAGTTTTTGCGTTAAATATTCATTTTTAATTTTATACAAAGATACGTTTTTATAATAGGATTTATTTTATGTATATTATAAAATCCTGTTACTTTTCTCCGTTTATATATTATGTATGGTATATAGGATTATTCACCCACGAGCTAGCGAAAATATGTGATTCGTGCTGTGTGACCGTCGAATAAATCAGTATCATCGTCAATGTCCAAAGGCAATAGTCAAATAATCCGTTAAATTTTATGGCTTCCGTCATGTCAAAGCCATGAAAAGAAAAACGATATAAAAAAGTTGCAATGAACATTTCTACGAAACGGTAAATGATATCGCCTTGTCCACTCTCGCAAATTGGATTTAAGCACATAAATATTTGCACGAAATGTACACGGAAAATTTTCCGTGTAACCATATCCTTATTCGATTCGTGCAGATAAAACTAACACCTCACACCGCTCCGCTTAAATAAATTATTTAGAATAATAACTGCGAGTAATTAGAACGAAGTTATTAAAACTAGGAACGAGGCACACTAGACTTAACCAACACTTTTACAAATTTAATTAAAATTCTTCTTCGGAACAGAAACAAATAGAACGCTAAGCGCAACCCGACGTTTATTAATTATCACGTCTTGGGCTCGCGGCAAATTTTTCTTTAATCAAAACGACATTATCCGCATAGATAGCCACGAACGAGTTGTATGCACTTTCGTAAAGCCTTTTTGCAAGTTGCATATGATAAAGTGCAGTCTCTAAATTAAGTTACCCGTTTCGCCTTTGTGACCAGCCAACAAGGATAGTGGATGGGCGAAAAAACGACCGCTTCGTGGATAATGGCAATAACGACGTGGAAAAATCGCGTCCGCTGGTACATTTTCCACATTTAAGAATGTTACTTAACAATCCAGAAATGTAACGACGTACACAAGTTTCACAAAGTTATATATTAAAAAATAACTACGACAAAACTATGGGAAAATTTTGCACTTAGTCCCAAAAGCGATGCAATAAATCAAAATTTTCAACATCGACATTGATGCAATACAAAAAACTACCCTTTAAGCAATTCTAAAACAATCCTCAATTTATCCCGATAAAATTCGTAACAGGATCGCGCATAATCTACAGCGCAACAATATATCACATTTAACGATCGCACAGCCACGATATTATTGCCGTAACAAAATATTGCATTCGGCGGGCCGCAGTTTTGATTACACTTTTGTGCATCCTCGTCTCGGACGGATACGACAAGATTTAACGTCCCGCTAGTTTTTACGAGCGGATCTTCCCGTCGGGATGTTGTTTCCCTTGGTGTACGCCTCGATAGAAACACATAAGGTATAATAAGCAGGGTTGAGGGATCGCAGATTGAGTTGTTGGAATTTGTGCGAGATTTAGGGCCGAAAAATGAATTTTATGGACGTCGGATGTCGTAAAACGAATCCAAGTGCAGGAGCAGTTGAGTTTTTTATACTAACAAATCTTCTATATAAATAATAATTTCAGTATATATATATTGATTTTAAATTAAATATAGACTTTTCGAGTTTATTTAGATTTGTTAGAGTTAGAAATAAAATTTGAACATACTTTAGGAGGAACAATTTGAGTCGTTTCACATCCCTGATAATAACTGCATTACAATAAAATATAAAGCAAGTGAGTGGGTTCGCCCTTTCGGCCAAGATGAAGGGAGGAAACGAATTTTTTTCCATTTGAAATTCGAACGTTAAAGCGGGAACGGCTTCACGTGCAATTTAACAGGGAAATGCAGTTATGGCGCGGGCTAATACTTGCTTGGCGCAGAGTGTGCGGATTTATGTGACCGAGCTTTGCGAAAATTCAATTGCACACTTAAAAGAAAAGCATGGCCATCTTTTTACTGGAAGATTGACCCGAACCAATTTTTTACGAGCGGTCGCTTTTAGAACCATTCGTGAAAGCTCAACATTACTTTGTTTGACATATATATTCTAAATCAATACTTTCCATTGGCCATCAAACTAAAACGAAATCAACGCAAGCAATTACAATTTAGTTTCAGCGTGCTGTAAACATATGATTCATTTTGATACTACTCAAACTAAATATAATATAAACAATAATCAAAGTTGTCATTAAAATGTGTCATATGTGCATACTTATCGAGGTTTCGGAATAGCTTGCGCTCGTCGCCCTATCCAATCGCGTTGCATAAGTTATTATACGGAGTGTAATTTATCATCTTAATAATTCAATTAATATTAAATTAGATTCTAATTGAATTTATCCGGCGCGGAAGGCGATGGCGCGACTACTCGCTTCGCTTTGCCGCGAATAGAGCAAGAGAATTATTCCCGTTTACCCATCCCCTGATATTATATAATATGTAATGCTTATTATACATTGGAACTTTGCATTTATGTCAAAGTTGCTCTCTAACGAGCACTAATCATTATTGATTTACGTAGCGTTTTCAACTGATTTAAATTTTTGCATTTAATCATACTCTTAAGTGATTTCGCTTAAGCGGAATTGATTTAGATGCGCAAATTTTCAATTTAGCTGGTTGACTTAAATTTCGTAGATTAATTTATATGATTCGATTATTTTATATTAATTAATATTATTTCAAGTTTTTCCATCAATATTTAAAGTGGAAAATAACAAAAGCTCATCCTATATACAAATGCTAATGCTAATTATATTCACTAAATTTGCATTAACAATAAGCGATGAATAATTTATACCACTTACAACTCTTATATCATACACTTGTTTGGATATTTATTTTTTGATATAAATAAAAATTCACGACATGTAAATACTATCTCCTTTAACAATTTCATTAATAATAAATCATCAAATTATCATAAATCATAAAATTTATTTAAAAAAAAACGATGTTATTATTATTACGATGTATAATAGAAATTCTTATAATTTCAACCCTAAAGTAAGCTTTCGAATTTCTGTAACACACAATATTTAACAGGTGTGTCAGTTGCGAACACAAAATTATCAAATAAATTATCCATGACAGATAGTTGTAGACAACTTTTCATAGAATAGGCCTATACAGCTTAATTGGTAACGAGGCACGTGAACCGGTGGTGCAGCACCGCTGCAAAGAACGTGACGAGCATATAAATGTAGGCATTAACGCAACTCGTGCCTAAATTCAACGAAAATTATTTTGGAAAACGGAGAGTAAAAGGAAAACCGTGTTGGTAGATTTTCCCGGCCCCAAACTCTATTCGAACTCCTAAATAAAAGGCAGAACGTTCTTGCAAGTTTGTCTGACAAATTAAGAAGAACTGCACTGCAAAGGAATCGATGTGCAACATGGAATTTTTATTATGTATTTGCAGATTTATTGTAATTGAAATTTTATATTAGTCGGTGAAAAAACATTCTATTGCGGTTTGTAAATAATTGTAGTTTCCGTTTCAGTTTTGAATTGTATTCTCATTAAACTATCGTTAAAATTTACTTAAGAATAGTCGTTGTTCGCAGTTGAGTGCAATTTTATTATTTTCTTTTCGAACTTTATTTTCCGCTCGTTGCTCAAACACGATATCGCAGTGCAATTTATTCGCATTATACTCGTCATGCAAATTACATTCACTTCACGAAAGGTTTAAGAATAATTATTTATTTAGTTGCTTTAGAACTAATCTCATACATATAAACATAAATATTTTAATTGACTGAGAAGAAAAACTAATCAGGAAGCTTTTCAAATCACAAATACCTATGTATATTGCAATTCTTGAAATACCAAAAACAATCTACATTATTACCAATATGTATACAATACAATGTATTACTAGAACTTTGAGAATTATTCAATAATTGATCAACGTGCCGTTAAAATAACATGGTGAACATATTTCAATGGATCAACAACAAATATTTACTAAAATAGCTTTTACATTCCAAAAGTAACTCATTAATTATAATTAAAAACTTACTAAGTATTTTACCATTTTAATTTTCTATTAACTATAATACAATCAACATTACCATCTTTTGAAACCGCACATAATCATAATCAGCATATGTTTCAAATATAATAATACCACAATATCAATTTTTGCACATATTACAACACAAATCCTACCAATCAATAAGTCAATCCGATTATAATATAACCGATAGCACAGCATTTAGCGAATTGCATCAAATACATCTAAACGCGTTAATACATTTACATATTTCACCGTTTCATAGCGAAGTTGAACGTTAACGGAAACCACTGTAAAATGGTCATGGTCTGCACGTATCACGTATCTCCAAGGTTTCATGCACCGCGAATCGCCAAATTTCCACCATAAATAGTCATTATTTTCGTGTGGATTCACCGAGTTGATATACACCGGAGAAATAACGTTTGTGTACCACAGCTTTTCGAACTTTTCATGTCGGTGCGCTGGTCAATTAAGAATTATTCAGGTCGTGTTAATTTAGGTTAGTTGTCATTCTTTGTTTTTGTGACGTTGGGAATGTTAATTAAAATTATTTCTATTTTATATTATTTTTTTCAAGAAAAATTTATATTCAACGTGTAATATTCTTGTGTACACTAGAATATGTACATACCAAAACTGCAAAGTTCCCAAAAAATGATGTAAAAAGTACACCGTTTGTAAACCGCTATTCCGCGCTATAACTTCATATATTTTACAAACAATGAGAAAAAACTTGAATGAAAATATGTAAAGTTTCATAAAGCGTTGCGGTTAATTCGTTTTAAAGCGAGATGCTAGTTCCAACGACGTCATCCGTTTCCATTCATTATTCGCACAATAAAGTTTGAACCAAAATATTTTCACTATTATATCGTATATTCGACGTTATAATCCAGCAGCGTTTTTAATTTGAAATTAAAATTATTCAAATCGAGTCCGAGTCCGTCCAAGATTCGTTTAATCCCCGAATTCCTAGCGAAGCTTTCATCTTTAGGGAGAATTTATTTATACGTATAAGAAGAGAGCTTTCGCGCTGTAGGGGCGGTCGTCGAGCACTCTTTGAGATACATTTTCACGGTATTTAAACAATTTTAACGAGTCCTCTTATTTATTTCAAGCGGTTAACACACCCAACGAAGGCCAGTCTATAGTTCCCCTTATATAAAAACACAATATAATAGACGAATGAATAGAATCATCTGACACAACTAAACTTATTTCATTAAAAAAAAAAAACATTCAATATCATATTTCCCTAAAAACAACTACAGTTAATTACCTTTACACCGTTTAATACCGTTCCATAGCACCTCTGCACAACGCCCCATCCAATCGGCAAAGGCGACATAATTGCGTGACAATTCAGAGGCTCGATCGAATTAGGATGGTCTCGATGGGCGTCCATCATGTCGGCATTAGCGTCTGGGGGAGGCTCAACCCAGGGGTGGTAGGCCCCTGCAAATGAGGCCCCGGGACGTAGGGCTCCGCGTTTTACGATGGGGGCCCCGCAAGGTTGTGGACCGCAACCGCACTGGTAGTCTCTTGGTACACTACTTGAGTACAGGATGTGGTGAGAATTGGTGAATTTCTTATTTTTTCGATTGATTTCGATTTGAAAATCAATTTTTTTTTCGATTTAATTATTTGAATTAAAATGGTCAGAATTAAAATATGATTTTGGTCAGAATTTTTATGCCATTTATCAGAGTTTATTTGTCATTGGTCAGAATTTTAATTGAACGGTCAGAATACATTGGTCGTAATACATCGGTCAGAATAAATGTTGAATGGTCAGAATTTTAACTGGATTTGTCAGAATTTATATTGAATGGTCAGAATAATATTAAGAACCCTAATCTAATCTAACCTAATTTTTTCTGGCCGTTTTGTCATTAAATTCTGACCATTATTTAATTCTGACAATTCAGCATTTAATTCTGACCATTTTTGATTAAAATTCTGACCAATATATTCCGGCCAAAACATGATTAAAATTCTGACCATTTAATTTGTTGCCATTATTTTTTATATTCGCAGAGCTTTTAGAAAGTTCTCGGAAAATGGTTGTGATTTATAATCTTCTGTTGACAACTAAAATTAAAATTTATTGATGTGATCTCAAACTTGTTAAAACTTATTTTATCTCGAGAAAACTTATGTCAATTTGGAATTACTCATAAATCTTTTACTAATTTTATAAATGTAATGCTGATTCTATTTTTTTCTAAATTTTAATGAAAAGTGTGTTTGTTTTATTTTGAGAAAAAATAAAAATATCTTATTTTTTGGAGGCTCCAATGGTTCTAACAAAAGTCAAATATGAAAGTATTCGTAAAAAATAATTGAAATCCTGATGAAACATTATTTATAAATTTCGAAACAGTATTGAAAAACTGCATTACATCCGGTTTCCAAAAATATATAAACGCTCCCGAATTCAATACTTAACCAATCAACAGTTTTCTTATATTCAATTTAAAAATAAAAATTTCAAAACCCACATTTTATTTCGATTCAAACTTATCACCCCATCCTATATTATATCCAACTTCCATAGTTCACCACCAAGTCCCCGATGCCGATCTGAAATCCTTCAGACGAGCATCCACAGCATCCTGGTGGGCCTTCTTCCGCCCGCGGGTATTAAACCACCCACCGCCCACTGCCTTCTCTAATATGTTATCGTCGAATTTTGGCCCTTCCCAAATGCGCGGTGTTAAAATTTTACGACTACGATGATTTAACTGCCGGCACGAGAATATCATAATAAACCGGCGATCGATATCACAGTTGGATGTTATTGCAGTGCAACTAGTTTGTTTCACTTTTATGAAATCGTTTATCTGTAACGATTTTATTGTGTGTTTTAATGATTGGTGAAATGTTTATGAAATTTTTAAATATCACATGAACAACGAGTCGTTTGGGTATAAAAGCGAAACCTTCTCGAGTGCGCGTTCAGTTCAGGGTGACCATATTCCCAGGGTTCAAAATGGGAAGCCACGCAAAAAATGTACCCCTATCCCCATATAAAAATATTTGAGTTATTTTTTAACAATTAGTTTGATTATAAAAACGTCGATTAATTTAAAAAAAAAAATGTCGAAAAGAGTAAATCAAGAAATTAGAAAAAAGTATCAAATAACAACATAAATGTGTTCGTTTTATTTGAAAATGCAACTAACTTTGATATATATAAATTTATTTACAAAACAAAAATTTTTTTGAAAAGATCGCTACCAATTTAACAATTCTATTTCACAATAAACGATGATGAAATACCGAACTAAGCGATTATTAATTGATAAACGTTACTAGAATATAAAAACGTTATCGCAACAATAACATTTAACGCTCAATTTATTATTTCACAATAATATATGGTGCAATAACACTTTTTAATTATTTTTCGATAAATCGTTCATGTTTTAAATAAATTTACACACTTTTTTTACTATTTAATGATGTAACACAAATTTCTAATAATTCTTGTATGAGAAGAGTATTAATAGACCACTTCAACGTAGCTGAAAATTCTACACCATAGAACACTTTAATATTATTTTACACCTTTTTTTGTATTTTTTGATTTATAATATTTATAAAAAGTTTCTAAGTCGCAAAAAGATTAAAAAAATAACACAAAAAATATATTTTTTCTTCTGTTCATCAGTGGGTGGGCAAAACGGGGCGTATAGTCACCCTACCTTATAACCATAAGGTGAAAGCTTTTAGTTGTTGGACTATGGCATACATCTTTCACATAATAATAAAATTTTACGATCGCACCGAGCGCATGATAGTGTTAAAGTCGAAGAATCGATACCCAACGGCAATGTATGGAACACCTAGTATGCATTGCAAGATTGCAACGACACGACCCGATTCTACCATGCCTTACTTCCAAACATAATCCATTACTTATCGAAATAATCCTCGGATTAGTCAGTCGGATTTTGCTCGAGTTGCGAGTGCCACAAACGACCGACTCCCGACTCCCAAAATCCCGGGATCCCGAGATTCCTGAATTCGAGGATTCCCGACGTACCGCATACGTAGCCAGGTCCGAATAAGCCTCCGACGGATTCATTTTGTGCCGAGCTCATTAACAATATAATATATTCCGTGATCTGTATTAAGGGTTGTGCTTAAATCGAGCAGACTATTATGGGTAGAAAATGTCGCTGACCGTAGAGCCAAAATACTCTAATTGTAGTCCCTTAGAATTTAACGGGATTCAATTAGGAAAATGTCTGGTGGAGCATTAGGTTTGTTTAAATATTTAACAGTGTCTTTTATTGAGGAAGATTTTCGGCTTAAGTAGAAAATAATTATTTTATTGATCGAATGAATGAAATTTGATAATGAGTTGCTCACATGTTCAATTTATGTATCGTTGTCATTATAAATTAGTTTGATTTATGATATTTTCGCAAATTAACGCCGTACTTTGGATATAGTCGTGTTACAAAAGCTTAATGCGCGATAGCGTAAAATACGTGTACACAAACGACTAAATTCACTGTTGAAACTAGTATTTATATCATCTGCAACACAGAACACATAAACCATTATTATATTAAACAGTTTTGAATTATTTATGAACATCGCAAGCCGAAAACACGATCGAAAACCTCCAGACTCATACACTACGTACCCCATACACGTTCCCTTCGACAAAAATGCGACACTTTATTTCCAGCCGGTCGCACACCTCAAAACTACACACAACCACCCATTTATTATTAAATTCAGCATTATGGCCGAGCAAACAGGATTTGCTCTTGTTTGCGCCTTTGAAAATCCATTTTTCACGTCTCACGAGCTGAGAAAAAAAGTCTTCGAACAATGAGCGGCATCCAAAGTCGCCCCTAGGTGAGCAAATAGAAGAAATCTGTCGCCATTCTTCTATCCGTGTGTATTTCGTCCCTTGTCCCTCGGAGTCGCTCCACCATTTGGTCGTTCAAACAAGATAAAATATTTGCACAATGCGGTCTCGGTCGGTGTTTGTTTATTTCTGCATGGCCTGGAAATATCCTTTGAGCGGATGTCTCACCGTCTACAACTAGTCAGTGGAAAACATGACGTTTTCGTAGATTATTTAATTTCATTTGTACCTATTTTCATAATTGATATTGTGCATTCGGAACTGCATGTTCATAAATCCAATTTATTTTATAATATTATATGACAGGATCTCAAACAGAATTGATTTATGTGTATACAAAAGCATTTTCACACCACAACTTATCAAAAATTCATAACAAACATAACCCGCAGCGCACAATTGAACCTCTCCTATGATATTTTTCCCATTTGCGGCCTTCGGGCACCGAAAAAGAAATAAGGACCGCATGGGAAATTAGGATGCAAATTCTGCCCGCGTTGCCGGTCCGATTCCTCGACTTCTTTGTCTTCCACGAAGAGCACACAAAAGGCGGAAGAACACATCGCCATTATGCCCCTGGGGTGCTCAGAACCACCCCCTCGGATTGAACTACCCGTCAGCAAACGAATTTGGGAACTTTCAACTCCGTTCGCATAGTCTAGATCCCGTTGGGGTTTTGACTCGGTTTATATCAGAGGTAAATTTTGAAATATCACACGAAACATCGCTTATGACGGCATTTATTATTTGAAAATTATTAAATATATAATTTTGTTTTCATTTACATACATACATACATAGAATTTATTAAAAAGGAAAAAAAATCGGTTTATTATTAAAATCTAAAAATAAAAATGATTGCTTCTTTCATTCGGCAATGAATAAGATCAAGTTTAATTATTGAATGTTTGGTATTTTTTATCGGAAAAATAAAATATGTTTCTTGCCATAAATATATTATTCAGATATTTTCGAGGAGAGTTAGTCTCTTCATAAATTTTTATTGAATTCGAATGAATCGCATGAACGAACTTGGCGGATCATTCATGTCGGCCGCTCGATTTTAGTCCCTCGAGAATAACGCGGCGTCTCTACAACGTTTTATTAGCCGTGAAAATTCGCGAAAAGAAATTCGCCGGCGAATTCTTCGAGTTTGTCGAGTTTCTTGCTAATTAAATGTTTTCGAAATAAGCGTTTCCGTACAAAAAGAGTGGACCAGAGCCGGCTCTCGAGGGGACGCCGGCGGACGAGCAAATGCTTCTTAATTCATTCATTACGAGCAAAACTTTAAATAATCCACTTAAAACACTTGGCATTGTAGTCGGACTCGCCTCTGGCCCAAACGATGGATGCTCGTTTATTTTTTGAATTGCAGACTTGGGCATTTTATCAACATTCCGACACCGCCTTTTCACCTTAACGTACGCCAACCCTCCCGCTAATAAACACGGAACGTTTTTCGCGAACTACCCGTTAAACTTTTAATTTGTTCATTAGAAAATATTATCGTTTGAATATTTCGATTTTAATCGCACTTTGAACTTTCAAATGAACGGAAAATAATTTTCGAAGAAAGTTTTTCTGTACTTATTGTTTGTCGTGAACGATTTGGTTTTCGTAACTTATTTTTTTCATGCTTCAATATGCAATATAAAGAAATCGTTCTTAATAATAAATCAAAATTTCAATAAATTATATTTTAATATACAATGATATGTTTGTTACTTTCGCATGCATGCACAAGATCAAACATGATAATTTAGATGAATTTCATGAATGGAAGCGTTTTATGCCGTTCTTATTTAAAAGATTTTCTTCTATGTATATCCTGAAAAGTTTCCTTCCTACGCAAAGTAAATGAACAATCTTCCCGCGAGGCGGCGGCGAACCTCCCTCTTCTTATACTTTAATTAATCCTCTAAAAATAGTTGAACAAGAAATATTGAGCCGAGGAATTTTCCGGCAATACACACAACAAAGCTTATAATGAAATTCGCCGAATATAAGCAACGTCGTATATATGATAATTTGTTTTCTATTACAAAGAAGAAGCGCAACCCGCGCCTAAATAAATTACACGCCTTTAAACTTTTCCGCTCGCTCTCTCGCAATCATTTATTTGTATATACAACGCGTAAAACGTTCATATTTAAACCCCGAATTGTAATATCGTATTATTTATATATTAAATAAAGCAAAAGTCTCGGAAACAATTTCTGAAACATTAAGTAGCGCATTTGAATTCGTATCGCGCCGAGTTAATATTTCGCCGCAAAATTGTTTCATATTTCCTCAAACTGTGAAATTTGTGCATCCGTCACGTACAGCATTTTAAATAGTTATAAAGTCAGTTATTTAAAAAAATTTCAAAATACAGATTACACAAAATCATATTTTTCTATATTGATCGTCTTGATTGATAAACTTTTTCTATTCAAATAAACAAAATAAGTATATTATAGCCTGATTATAATATAAACAAAAATTTTACAATAACTCAGAACTCAAACTTTCATTTTGTCAAATCTCGAGAAGCGATTTGCGAAACTTTCGAAATATTCCGCAAATTGCGACGACGCCCACTTTGCATTATTCGTCCGTCCAGCAAGCAACACAATGCAAAAATTCTTCAAAGGGCCTCGCATCTTCCATATTGAATTTGAGTTTCATCTCCGTCGTGATTGAACCAAGATACCGTCGAATCCAGAGGACGTGTTTGCGTTCAGCCAAAGAAAATAAACAAGTCTTCTCCGAACGTAGAAGATGGCTCTTTCCCTTTCCTTTTCCCAGCAATATGATGAAGGAAACCTTTGTGTCAATAAGCAACCGCGGCGAACGATTTTCTTTCCGAACATCCGATTTAAAATATAAATTTTATCGAATGGAAGAGTCGAAGAAGCGATTTTCGCTCGCTGTCGGATTTTGAACAGAACGTGCAAACGTTTCGCCTACAATGCTGAAAGTCATTTTCTTCTTCAATATAATAATAGTGACACCATTCTATGCCTGAAGTCTCCGAATGGCACAAATTGACATAAATCTTCCCATGAAATACCATTGCGTTTAATATTCGATTTCATTTTTTTTTTTTTTCTAGAAAAAAGTCTCATTCCAAAACAACTCAAATAAATTGTAAACGTAGCATCTCATGTTTCATATTTTGTGTTTTAACCGCATCGTTTGTTTTTAAGACGCAGAACATCATGTGTACAATACCATGTCTTTAATTTTCTAATGCTTCTTTGTTTCGAAACAAACATGGCATGTTTGATCTAAAAGACAACCACTTACATTCAGAAACTACGTACCGTTCCAACGTATAAATCTCCTGTATAATTCCTATATCATCTTCATGTATGTTTAGGATCCAAACAAACAGACTGCGATATCGTCCGAATCAATTAAGTAAAAGCTCACTAATCTTAATTATTTAAACAAACCATAATTACAAAACTATTGATTTTACGAATAAATTAATATTTATTTCAAAATAAACTATTTATTATATAAATTTTTATAAGATCGAATGTATACCTTTACTTTCCGTGTTGATAAGGCGAAGTGTTTTGTGCAATTTTTTGTTCAGATTTACGACCAATTTCGACCGTTTTTTGACAAGGAAAAAAACGCATCGTTTACGGTCCGAAATTTCATTTTTGGCCACAAAGGCCCTACCCACGGCCAGCTGTGTCAAAGTTTTGTGTGTAATTAATTTTGAATACATAGCCGTTGTACGCTAATTATTTCCACTGTTTTTCTAGACGCGGGAAAAACCACGTGTTTCCACAAAACCTATACATCACTAACAGGAAACGTAATTTTTCTACATAAAACGGTATTTATTTATAAATAAATATATATAATGAACCCATTTATCTTAAATATATTTTTTTTTTTTATAAAATCATTTTAGGTTGATCTATTCAGTTTTGAGTTGCTGTAAATATTAATACTTACTAAAAAAATTATATTCATAAATTTCTTCGAAAATTCACGTGCTGTAAGTTTTGCATGTGCTTCTTGAATATGAAAAAACGATACTCGTAAATTGTGAGCTAGGGAGTCGCTAGAGTGACGACCCCATATCAGAAGTGGTCAGGTAGTCAAGGAAAACTCCTGGCATTATGGTCGCCACGGGGGTGATGAGACTTTGATGAAAATTCTTACATAAAATATGAAATATTCCTCATGAGGTACAATAAAATATTGTGTGTGGTAAAGCAGAAGAATGAGGATATCAAATATAGAATGCTACAAATTTTAAAATTATTTCAAATTCAATTTTGATAATATGAATTAAAAATAAAAATGGGCTTGTCATGATAATATATTTAGAACAAAGTTTGATCATCCAAATAATAAAATAAAAAACTCTGAATAAGAATTCTGTTTTGATAAAATTATTTTAAAACTTCATAAATAACTTTATCTAAGAATTATTCTGATAATTGTAAAGATTTTATTTTAATGAACGCATTTATTTGCATTGCCGGGTATACGTTATTTTTCCGCGGTGATTTATTCAACTTCCAGCTTTGTTTTAAAGTTAACTAACAACAAAATTCAAGTCATGTTCTTGGTTTATATCCTAATTAAATAAGGATTAAGTACTTTACGGTATCGAGTAAACAAAATCTGGCGGAAACCCACAAAGAAATTCGCCATATTTTCAAGTTAAAGCCGAACGAATACGAAAAAAAAAACATCATCGCTTCGATAAAAAAAAATAACGATAATATACGGGACCCTTAACGATACTTTGCAATAAAATGTTCGACGAAAATCGCAAAACTTCAATATTTTTACTACCCCGTTCGTCGTATAGCTTTATCACCGCTATGAGGATTCGATGGAAAAAATATTCGAGAACTCAATCAAACCCGCAAGGGCAAGTTCAAGTGGACGATAAAAATGAAAAGCTTTTATTGGCAATTTTATCGGTGAACTTTCGCCAACTGAAATTGACGTTCGAACGAGAAAATAAGACGTATAAAAAACCGGGCGAAATTGCACTTGTCAAAAACAATATTGGCGAAAGGCGCTAACGAAACAATAGTGATTTCGACGCCTATAACTAAATCCGTTGGTGTATTTATATTATATATATTACAGATTTTATTTTTGTACTTTTTAGACTTTATATGTATATATAAAATGTGTGTGTGTGCTCGAAAGGGACCGTCGTAAAATCTTGATTCCGTTAAGAGCTTCGCGCTTTTCCGACGAACACAAGGGAATCCAAATTTTCGCGAAAATTCAACGCGTCGAAAAGCTTTATATAGCGCGTGAAAATATCTTAGCGATAAACGCATATTCGTGTATATGATGTTATAACATGTAAACTTTTTAACGATGAAAACTGCTTTTACATACAGCAACGTGTGAAAATTCGTCCGCGTGCCGAGTAATGCGTACATCATAATTTTTCCGTGAAAAGCGATAATTTTTTGCATATTTTATTTAATTAAAACTGCCAAATTTTTGTAGACGTGTCACTTATTGCACGCTTGGGAAAAGTATATGAATGTTTTTAATTAATAATGAAATTTTGATATGAAAAATTTGATAATGTTTCGAAATAGTTAATTAAATTCTGCGTTATCGTTCAAAACGATACATTTACTATTCAGACTCAGTTTTTTTTTTAGTAAAATGCTGGTCGATTACAAATAAGAGAAATAACATTACAATCTTTAATAGGGCCATTATATAATATAAAGGCGATGCTTCACCGTTGGCGGAGCCACATTCAAATGACAAATGGTAATTGCCAGAAACAACGCAAGACTGTGAAAAAATTGCAACTGAAAAAGAATGTACTGAAGAAATAAAACGTTTCGGCCAACAGAAGAACTGCCTCCTTAAAAGACTACGGTCCAAAAGCACAGAGTTGCCTTTTGAGCACTAAAACTTTTTTCTCCGAACCCACCCGGTCTACTTAGGTTGAACAATTCAACTACAACAAATTAGCTCAAATTGCTCGGAGCCATATTAACTCGCTGCTCTCGGGAACGATAATTACTGAGACCACCTGGTATACCTTTTTATTTTAATTCTCTTAAGCAAAAATGCATTTTCCACCGTTTTTTCTGATTCTTGATGCTGAATTATTTATATCTGCATTACCATCGCTGGACCCAAGCCGTGAATGTATAAACACTGACTTTGCTATAACAAATTTCTGGATAAAATACCCTCAGGGAACTATACAATGAGACTCATTAATTCTTCAATGTATACGCCAATGTATTTTCATGTATTTTTCATAAAATTAACTGAGATTATTCTTGGTATAAAATTTTAGTGTGACCTCCATGTTTCGCCAATTTTCATTTATTCTCAGATAAAATTAAGAGTAAATAACTACCAAAATATTTCAATATGATTTCATAGATAGCTTCAAATAGTCCACAATCAAATTTCAGTTATAATAACGTTAGATACATTGTTTAAAACGTGTCGCGGTTTAGAAAAAGCGTTCGGCGTCAACCCAACAGTGCGTCGGCGACCGCACGCTAAATAAATGTATAAAGTCGGGCAAAACGAGGCCATAAATCTAACCGAAGCTCTGAATAAATGGTGCCACGATGGCGGAAAATTTGCCGCCACCAATTCAATTCGACTTTTTGCCCCGGCTCAACTTTCGGATTATTCGAAACGTTAATCCCGCGCCGGCCGTATAAATTCGCCCGTTTGTATCGCAGAGTTAATGTGTTTAATCGTTTATTACGTATCGTAAGATTAAATACGTTAATTGTGCGATCTGTCTTTTGCGCGTTGAGATTTCGGTGATTTGTGTTGTGGTTGATTGTTTTGTGGTTGGACGCGCTGCAAAGAAATATGTCTGCATTATTTTATGTTAATGACTTATATGGATTGTTTCAAAATTTACGCAAGTAATTTTGATATAAAATACAGGGTTTTGATTAAAAATTAGTTTTTTTTATTGATTCGTATAGGGTTATAAATGAAATAGCATATCAAGTAAAAAGCCTCCGCGGCACAAAGCACATATGCACTTTTTAATTGAAAATTTTTATGACCGCATTGCATAAATGTGGTTGAATTTCATTGATACAGTGCTTAATTTCCTCTTCTGAGGCATGAATAGGCTTTTTGACATAAACCTAAAACTTCGAAAACTCACGATCTGGGCGGCCAATTCTGATCACCAAAACGGAAAATTACACGGCAAGGAACAACAGCAACAATAATCAACAAAAAAAACCCATTTTTTTTATCTAATGCTTTATTTCAAATAACTCTAAATTATCAGTTGTCGATTGTTTGTTTTTTTTTCAGTATTGCCAAAAATTTACTGCACAAATGGTGGCAAATTCAAATATTGCGTTAATTTTGGGACACTTGTACTTTGATAATGATTTTAACTTTGATGTTTATTGAGATACAATTAATGTTGAAACTCTAAATTAAGGAAGAGAAATTTGCATCTTATATTTACATGTATATCTTTATTTTTATATAGAGATGTAGATATTAAAACAATATGTCATATTAAAAAATTCTAAAGAAGTAAAAAGTTATTCGAAAAACCGACGTTTATGCACATATTTTTT
>JAOXNN020000006.1:2950061-2961548 GCA_028571205.2 Hydropsyche betteni
ACACACACACACACACACACACACACACACACACACACACACACACACACACACACACACACACACACACAGAAATCTGCTATTATATATAGGGGATAGGGGATGCTTATAAATTTTACATCTAGTACTGAAATGTTAACATGATTTATTCATAATATAAAGTCTAAATAATAATAAAACTAGATGATTTGTAATTTTTCATGCTTAAATTTTGAACGGATCAATAATTATTCATGGAAACTACGCAGTTTTCTGCGTTGAAAAATGAGTATTTTCATGCATTTCAAACATTGAATCAAAAATATTGATTCGGAATTGCTGAAAAAATTCTGCGAAAATATTGCTGGGATATTGTATTATACAGAAGTCATTCATCTGTCGCTAACATTCATCGTGTTTGATTGTTTTTTTTTTTTTTTTGTTTCGTCATAATTATTTCGAAATATCCTCTCGACACCATTTTTTTCGCCATTGTGTTCGAAAGCTATGCCGTTCGTTCGTTTTGCGATTGCATAAATTTCAATCTGTGCAAGTGAAAAGTTCGAATGGTCGCATAAAAAACCCGTCTGTTTTTTTTTTCGTTCGCAGAAGTGCATCGGAAAGCTTCTAAGTAAATTGAGAAAGTTCGATCAAACTTAAATTTTGTCATTTGTCTGCAACGCCTTAGGAACTCGTACAATTAAGCGATGCCATTTCAACTGTACTCATCTATATTTTAACACTTAATTTAATTACTAAAAAATTTCAATTTATATTCAACAGATTCAACATAATAAAATAAAATTTGGATCAATTCGACAACGAAACAACACCTCGATTCAAACACAAATTTCACACGCTAACAAACCCAACAGTCGAATCAAATAAAACAAACAACAATAGAAACTTAATTCAGAAACGTACCAAACCTCCATAACCTAATTATTCCTGTCAATAATCACGACTAACTTTATTGTTGCAATCACACGATGCACCAACTAAATGCAATTAAGCGGATCTGAATCCCGGTTCCAGATTGCCGGCTTCCTTCCTGGACCAACAATGGTCACCAGAAGGACTCGGGAAGCCATCGTGTTAGAGACGTGTGCTTGCGATATAATGCAAAGCTTATGGTGAATTCTGTATGGGGCAAGTGGACGTCGTTTTCTGGCACGTCGAGCATGAAAGCACGGTCATGATGACCATTTGATCAGTGGCGTAGCTAAGTAACGGCAAGGGGATGCAAAGCATCCGAGCCCAAGCTGTGAAAGAGCCCAAATTTTTGAACAATCAATTTGAAAAAAATAATTATTATCCATCTTAAAATATCTAGTGTTGAAACAGAGCAGAAAACAAAATAAAAATATATTCGACACATGAAATTTTATTAATCACCATGAAGTCCGATTTGTTTTATTTTGTATGTATTATATTTATTCCATAATACGTACTAATGTGTCACCTAATGCGAGTCGTTTTATCGTTTATATACGAGATGTGTAAAAACAAAAAAATAACAAATAAAGAAAATAAATTTTGAAAAAATGAATTCGCCAAAACAGCGCCAGAAGTGGGTTAGCAAATTTTAATGTAATATTACACTTATCACTAAATAAATGTATGGTCCGTTTACATACACATTGAAAATTTTATCTATGGGAGCCGTGTTTCGGTTATTTTCAGTCATAAGCGTTCGACCACTCAATTAAAATGGTAGCCAAACATATATTTTTCTTCGTACTGATTCGTGCGGTAAGTAAACTTTTTTGAACATTTCTAAATATTTAATCTGCCATAATTTTCGATGTTAATCGATCCGTACTAGTTTGGGTATACCAAACTATCGATTTTAGTTTGAATGTCAACTGTCAAATTTTACCTACATATAATTGCGTCTAAACTAAAAATAGACTTTATAAATATCATGCTTAGGTTAGGTTGGGTTAGCATTTTAGCTTGAGTTGTGAAAACGTGTTCAAAACAAACTCTCGAAGTTCTAACTGACACGACGAGCCGACACTACGCTTATTTCGCTATCATTATTTTACATACCAATTTCCACCTTATTGATATTTAGCACAAGAGCGTTATCTGAGTGCAAACAACTAAAATTGTCGGACTACGCTAACAATTGGACTAGAGCGTTTGGAAGGTGAACAAACACACTAGTTTGTTCGTGCACAAACGAAGTGGACACTCAAACTATAGCATATACACTTTGAAAGATTATAACTTTGATATTTATTGAGCTACAATTAATGTTTAAACTCGTAATTAAAGAAGATAGATTTATAATGCATCTAGTTACTAAAAAAACTTATATTGATAAACGATCTAAATCAAAAATTACTTAGAATGTGGAGCGATGTAAATTCAAATAACGCAAATTGTGTTGTTTAAAATTTGGTTGGATTCAGTAACTGATGTGTCGATGTGAATTTTATTAAATTTGAATACTTACCGAAAAATGTAAATACAATTTCGAATCAATTGCGTTATTAAATATATAATATGTGTAAGTATGTCAAGTTTATTTATCTCAACTAAATTTATCATTAAAATTTTACTTTCTGAATCCCACGACTTGTATTCTGTCAATCCATCACATAAATGTCTTGCTGAAATTTTAAATGCTCAGAAGCACAAGGAAGAAAATAACAATGAATCTGCCGAAAACAGGTTTATATACTATAATAGTACTTTAATGGCTGTTGATGAATATTATGTAAGTATTAACAAGTTAATTCAATACTGCAAGTTTAACGTTGAATTAATATTATTGGATAAAAATTAGGAATCAGAAACTTTCGAAATATTCGATTTGATAAACGAAAAATGGGTAAAAATAGAAAATTTTGAATGCGATAAACGCTGGTATTCTGCAGTATTGTTGGAAAATAAAGTAATGTTGATTGGAGGTGACCATAAACATTATAAAACTGTTAATACGGTATGTATGAATATCTTGAATATGAATCGAAACATTTTTATAAAAAAAAAAAAATACTAATTCAGGTTCAGAGCTATGACTTAAACACGGGTGCGATGGAAAATCTGCCGCCAATGAAATATGCAAGAAAGAGACTAGCAGCAATAGAATTTAAAGGACGTGTATACGCGATTGGTGGAAAGAAGGACGATTACCTTCCTTATGTAGAAATGTAAGTGTATGTAAATTTATGTAAATGTATCTAAATTTTGTACTCATTCATTCTAATTTGATAATTTGAAATAACATGGCAAATACAGGTGGGACCCGATATTAAAAATATGGAAAACACTTACTTCGATGACGATTGCGCGATGTGACTTTCAAGCTGCTGTGTTAGATGAAGAAATTCTTGTTGTTGGAGGTTATGGTGGTGGAATATGCTTTTCTGACGTCGAAAGCTACAACCCTGTGACCGACTAGTGGAGAAAATGAGCTTCCATGAACGAGAAACGAAGTGATCATGGGGTATATTTAAAAAATATATTGATTCAGAATTTGAAAATATTAGCTGCGTTTTTGCTTTTCGCAGCATTGAAACTTCTTTTATTTCCAATTCCAAATGCTTAGTTATCATTTCACTCGAAATTGTATTCCTCTTTAGGTGGCTGTTGTCAGGGGTATTTATATGCTGTGGGTGGAAGAACGACAAACGATGTCGATTTAAATACTGCTGAAAAATATGACCCGAAAACCGATAAATGGACGAAAATCCGTTCGTTAAATCAAACTAGATTTTCAATGGGATCTGCAGATTTCTTTGGAAAACTAGTGATCCTAGGCTAGTATTTAGTTTTGTTCATGATGTTTATTCACAATTCAACAAGTCAAAATTTAAAATTACTGTTATTCTTCACAATTTTCAGGTGGTTACTACTCAAACAAAGGCAAAGCTTCCACAATGGAAATGTATGATGATAAAAACGATGATTGGATATTTATGGCACCTTTAAACGTTCCTCGATCATTTTTGAATTCGATTAAAATTCCGTGGCAATTGGCTAATGCCACATTATCGAGAGAAGTTCTAAAATAATTTTATATGAATTTACAAATACGTCCCAACATATTTTATAAATTCATATAATACCGATATATATATATACAACAAATATACACTTATAATTATATATACAAATTTTTTATCAAATCACCTATCCATCTATCCATCAATTATGCAACATTTCGCTTTCGATATAATTAAGTTAAGCCATCAACTGATAACATCAACTGATAACATCAACAAATAACGATATTATCGCTCAAAAACTATTACGCTACTGCATGTGATTTATATTAGTTGGTATGAATTTATTGTGCAATATATCGTGTTTCAATATTTTACAATATATATGAAGGATTTGTGAGTGAAAATTGTTGTGAGGAAGCTTTTGTTAGCAAAAGTTCGTGAATTTATTAATAATTAATATGTACACTTCTTCTTGTTTTCGATATTTCAAAGTGTGAATATTTTATGATTTCTTACGAGAAACTCTTTGATGTATTGCGTTTAACTTTTATTTGGGTATATTTAAGGCATTTTAATTTTATATACGGCACATTTTATGAACAAATTCTTTAGCGAGCTACGAATTTATTCAATTAAAGTGGTCGGCAATAAAACGATATCACAATCGTATAAGCGAAATCTCCCTCAAAAGAACCACCTGGGCTCATTATAAATTACTTTTTATCTCTTAATTGCCGCCAGTTTGAAGGAGCGTTTATTATTACGCTTTTTTCAAGGAACACCAATGTCTTGAATTTTAATTGAAATCCGCATATTATTTTAATATAATTATATTATATAAAATTTTCAGATTTTTATCAAAATATACCAAGCGATGAAGATTCAAATTATAATATATAAATTATTTAAACCATCGTTGATTTTTCATAGAACGAAAACGCATTACGACCAACACGCGTAGACTTAAAGGGCAGAATCCCGCCCTCAGACGTCTTCTTATTTCTTAGGCAATTTGTACCCGAAAGGGAAGTTCGCTCCCCCGGTTCTGATGCGTGACCAGAATACCAATTGACAATAGAAAAGTCCCTTTCAGTTGTTGCGAATCGAGTGCAACCGTCGCTGCAGAATTTAATTCATTTTTCGAGACGCGGGTGTGTTGCTAAAGATGGCGACGAGACTGGGGACATTTTTTTAGTATTGAATCTATAAAGAATCAGAAGAATTAAATAAAATATGAAATGCCAGTTTAAAAATGTAAATTTTCATTTATTATAAATTTAATTAGATGAACAATTATATGAATATTTAATCATACATATTTATTCATAATTAATATACTTTATATAAGATAAATAAATATCAAAAATTAAAAAAAAAAATAATACGAATAATTTTACTAAAAATGCATGTATGCAACTTAATACCTCAGCAGTAAAATTCCATATTTTCCGCTTATCCGATCTTGGGAATCCAAATATCCGATTCGGAGCACTCCGCGTTCATATGTCCTTCGTTTAAACGGACTCCCGCTCCTGTCCCCGAGTTCCGGCACATATTTATTGCTCATGTATATTTTTATGTACCTTAAAAGGGAGCTTTTTTCGCAAAAAGCTTTTAGGATACACCCTTTCCCCTTTGGCCGGGTCGCAAAAAGCACCGTCGGTTTTCACAAGGTTAAAAATTTTAAAAGGAAGACACGCTTTATGTAGTCATCAAATTTGAAACGGGACCCACCGAAAATTCCACATCTGCATTGGAGGTTTGCGCGATGGAAAAAATTAAAAAATATAATTTGAATTCGTGAAAAAAAAATGGTGCCGGTATTCCAAATTTGTTGGTCCACTTTGGGATAAAAATATAATATGTTTCGAGTTTTAATTAAAAAAATATTTATATCTGCGATTTTAATTCGTCTGTGGATCGAAGGGGTGCGTTTTCGGTGGAGCGTTTCAGCCAAAATGTAATCGTTTTTTATTTATGCATAAAATTAAATTTTATTTCAGCTGCGTATAAAAATTCGTTTCGTATCAAATATATGTTTACGCACATACACAGGCTGTCCTTAATTAGAAGCGAATTTTAAAAACGCAAAAACCCGCTGAAAGTATTGCGGCAAAAAAATGGCATAAATCAACAAATTTTGATGAAGTCATTAAATACGAAACGTAATATGTTGTTTGTACATAATATAATTCCATCAGTTAAACCGAGCGAAACCGAAAACACGATCATCAACCCATACATCATCGTCGTGATAAACGTCGAAAAAGTTGTCGCTTATTTGTCAATAAAATCGACATCGGATACATTACAATCCCGAAAGCATTCTTGCAGGGACGTTTCCACCCTTAGAGCTGGTCACCCGTGACTAATGCCTTCGTAAATAAGGATAAGCGCTGTGCACACAGACTGCACACACACAAGTCCCGGGAAAAGTCGGAAAAGTCGCAGGGAAAAGGTCTGAGTTTCCCGGGGAGAACCAACCGGCCAGGAAGTGTCCATTATAATCCGCAAGTAGTACGAGGAAAAAAGGAGGCGGTCGTAAACAAGGCTATTATTTATTTTTTATACGCGATTTTATGCGCAGTCTGTTCGCGATGATTTGTCGTGTTTTCGTTTTTATTCTTGTCCGACGTTTTCTTTTTATCGCTGTGCCCCTTTTCGCGATTGAAGCCTTTCAAATGTGAATCATCTTGTATTTGTGCCTGAATCGAAAGCGGTGAATATTTCAATCTGTAAATGCGTTTGTATTTTTTTTTGGTAAATCAATCAACTCTACAAAATATATTGAATGAAAACACAATCGTATTCACTATTGATTGAAATATCTTTTCGCAATTCAGAGCAGTCAATTTTCACTATTCAAATTTTCAAATTGAGCTTTTCGCATATTTTTCGCAATAAAATTCGTTCGGAAATTTTTCACGAGTGTCGAAGACCGAAAATTTAAAAGAAGCAATGTGCGAAAAATTCACCTCGCGCTTTTTCTACCATTTCAATCGTACGAAATCAAATCTAATGCGACTTTCATATCACGTGTCAGAGTATAAAATTCGTTCGAAAATTGCGGACACGGAAAATTCCAATTTACCATACGTCTTCCCTGTTTTTCCCGGCGATAACAACGAAGAGAACCGATGGAGCGCGAGAAATATTCACCGCAATATCGGATCGGATAACTTCGACTATTCGGACACATTTTCGGCCATTTTTCAATGCGATGCGATTTTCTTAATGGAAACCGGTGGAAATAAAATAGAATAAAAAAGTACATCCTATGGAATTATGCGCAGTTCGAAGGAGCAGTGAAGGTTGCCTGCCGACACTGTCCCTGTCTCCCTGAAGACCATTGTCTGAAAAATCTGGAATGAGATGTGAAGGCACCCCCAAAGTATTTCCCGTATTGAGGAATGTCGATGAACTTACGAAAAACCGATTTATTTCGAGTCAGACGGTACTAAATACTGTGCATTATGGATACGTACAGTGCAGGAAATGTGACATCGGTTCCTGTTTCCTGAGGGGATATTTCAATCATTTTGAAAGGAAAATTGATATTTTTTACGCTTGTTTCTTGGTTGATATCCGTTTATTAATCATAAATGATATGATTATTTTATTTTTGCTTTTACGTTAAAAAAATCATGCTAAATTTAATTTCAATTATTTAAATCTTATTCATTTGTATTTTCAAGAAAGCTTTGGGCAACTTTCCAGACTAAGAAAGATAAACTACTTACTGTCTTTATTTAAAATGTCATTTCAAGGTGCATATTTAATTAAAATTTATACATATCAATATACTCGTAAAGTTTAAGCAAAAAACAAACAATAATAACACAGTTTAATTATGATTGTAATAAATTCACTAAAGTTATCAAATCCCCTTAATTTCTCGCTATTAATTTCTCAAACGACTTTCCGCCATTTTCCAATATCGAGTGCGAACTTAAACGGACTCTTTTCAAATTTATTCACTGAAAACTCATGCGGTCGAAAACTTGCGGTTGTGTTTCAGTCTATTTTTTCCATCCAGTTCGAACCCCTCATTCGTAATAATAAATTTTCCGACTTTCTTCGTCGAGAGTAAACTTCGCGAAACTCAATAACACCGTCCTGGATGAAACCTTAATGCCTTAATGGGTGTTCTCTTTGCGAACCATTCCTGCTAACACCACCATAGAGATTTCGTTTAACTAATAACGGAAAACGGTAACTTGTTAGTTAACGGCTCCGGTACAAATAAACTGTATCGATAGTTAGGGAAATTTGCTCATTAGTTGCACAGTTGCAAAGGCAAAATTATGCGTTATTACGTTCGAATTTAATTGGAAAGCGGACTGTTTAAGAATATTTTATTTTTTTTGTGGGCTCTGTAATCTTTGGTCGTATTAAATAAGTAAAATTTTATGTTCCATTGTAACTTTAGCTCTTGAAATGTCGTCGAATAGTACATAAATACAGAAGTTCTAGTTTATTGGTAGTTTAACTCTTGAGTGGATTAACATTTTCGTTTTCAATTTATGCTCTCGCAATATAACTGCATTAGCTGCGCATCCAAGCCCAATAACCATTAATCTCAATATTCGAAGTTTGAACGTACAAAATTATGTATTAATTTATTGTACTGTGTAATTTTCTGTGGTACATCGAACTGTCTGGATCTTTTAAAAATAAATTATTTATATTTTTATAGGATGAAACATAATATTATTTTCATATTGAAGGTTATTTTTATGTCGAAATAGGTCATTCTTAAATAAATAACATACATGAGATAAAATTTAATTCTTGTTTCTTGAAATGAACAACACAATATGATATTATATAAATACCTACGAGATATTAATATTTTTTATCCATATTTTTTTTTTTTAATATAAATATGACTTAATCAGTGAAATGTAAGTAATGAAAACCATTCCTTCCAAACAGCATAAGATCTATGATAAACAATTACAACCTTGACCTTACCACTTATCGTTTAACTTCACTGACCCATGGGAACTAACGCGTTTGATGAAACTTAAAATTCTATACAAAATATTTATACATATCTCAAATAGCATACACAATTTTCTCAGCAGGACAAGACGTTTTCAATATTTTATGCATTTGAAATTTTAGATATTTTTTTCAGTGATAATTTTCAGATACATAAACCTTCGATTTCAAAACCAGATACGTATAATATTTATCAACCTTAAAAACAGAAAATATAACCAGGCTTTAACTGCGAATCAATTTAGCGCCGTTAAAAAGACACTGTGGTATTACGCGTAAGGGTGACTTATAGCAACCCCCTTCGCTGAAATGGACTCCTGCGGAGCTTTCGGCGAAGCTTTGTCTTTCATCCCCCAATATGGCGGATGCGATGCGTTTTTTTCAGGTTCGTTTTACTGCAACACGGCCAGCCCTCACGCCGGGAATTTATTATAAGTACAAAGTCGAGTCGGGAAAGATTTACGGTTTCCTCGTCAGGGTCATTCCAACATCGAGTATAGCTCGCCGCAGGGTATTTTCCGCCCTTAATTTGTATTTTTTTTTTGCGTTTTCGAGATGGGGTTTTTGTGTGTGGTCATTTCGCTAGGATAATTTCACGTATGCACACAGTCTGGTGTGATATTTTCATATCAAAGTGATGGGGTGATGTTGGAAAAGTTGGGGAAAAACTAATTTTGTTACAAAATTGTGAGAGAATTTCGAAGATCAAAGGAGTCTGGGGATTTTTTTTTTTTATTTAGTAATAAAATAAAAAATTTAAGCTTTTAGTTAAAGTTCATGCAATGCAATTTCAACTGAAACCTGTTCAATAAAATTAAGTTTATAAAATGTGATTTCAAGTTTATTTTGTAATCAATAAAGATTTAAGTATATAATACTCATTAACTTATTGACATTATTTTCCCATAATAAACTCAAATATTAATCACTAATTATCACAGAGTACAAACTGCACTAAAGCACAAAAGCGATTTGAGCCGTTATATGAAATCTTAAGCAGAGGCCGTTCTTAGGGCAGGTCCTCCAGGCGCCCCTTAGGGGCGTAGCCCTAACCTGGAGCCTCACAAGAGGCAGGGGGGGGCAAGCAGTAAAAGTTTAACTGTCACCTCGGCCACAGCTTTATGGCCCCGCGGGGGATTACACAGACAATGCCGGACCGAAAGGGGGTAGTTTTGTATTATAGCATTGTGGGGTTCGAACCGGACACGTTTGGTTGTATCGAAAAAATGCAGAAAAGTGCAATGGATGGGTCTCGGGGAATGTGTTAGTTGTGATTTGGGGGACGATTGTGGTTTTTCGCTGAATTTGGGGAGGTTTTGTTGGACGTGATTGTTTTTATGTTTGAAGGTATTATTAGAGTCTACTGCTTTTTTGGAATGGTAGTCTTTTATTTTTATTATCCGGGATATCAAAGTATCGTGATAGATATTTTTATACATAAATATTATTTTCAGAACTGTGTAAGATTTTTCCGTAAAACTGGAAAGGTGTGCTCTTTACGATTTTTTCCTTGAGCTTATAATATAAATAGAAAATAATGTACATTTTAAGATACGTTAAACCGAAGTTCCTAGAATATAGCATTATGAAATTAAAGCTAAATTTCCTAGCACAAAAAGATTTTCCATTCATTATTCATAATTGACAATACCACTTACTTCATAGAGTATTAATAATCTAATTTCTTATTTTTGTTATTAATAACAATTATTTAATTTTTAATCTATCTAATTTTTTAAAAACAAACATTTAATAAAACCATCCCAAACAATAACAAAAAAATTTCCCCATCCATTTCCATTCAATAACCGACACGTTACATATTTCAACGCCAAAATGCAAAAACTATTTAATTGGATCGGACGCATCGCAATAACTTCATCAACAAACAATAAATTAATATCGACACTGCGAAATTAAAAAAAAAACGATTGAAACGGAATCGTTCCGCATTTTGCGATCGCGTTTAATAAATTCAGCGAACGATAACACGCCCCGTCAACGGTCGCGATAAAATGCCGTTTGAATTTTATCAGTAATTTCGCATGATTGAAAAAGCTCTTTGTGTGTCAAAAAAACGCGCCGACTGACAAATATTAATTCCGTATCGAGTCCCGACGAAAAATCCAAACATAATCGGCGGAATAACTCTGAAATTGGTGAGTGAAAAATGTGAATTTGGTCTAAAAATCGGAAAATTGCAATTTTTTGTTTCGCCTATAAATTAAATGATTAGTGAAGTGACAAAAATTTAATAGTTTTTATATAATATAATAAATCCATTTATTTTCAGTATGAAACTATTTGGAATTATTTCAAAAAAATCAAGATAAGGTGATAATGCAACGTACGGACGCCAACTTATCGCTTGAAAACCAACAGTTTGTCATTTAAATAAGTATCGCAATTGCTCGATAGATGGACTCTTTCAAAAGTGACAGTATATATCTCGTATAAAGTATATATCTCGGTGGTTACGATATTTGAAATTGGAATAACTTTTTTAATTTGTTCTATTTACCTTATAGATATGTCGTTGAGAATG
>JAOXNN020000006.1:2968258-3061556 GCA_028571205.2 Hydropsyche betteni
GAATTATATCGTATTGAATTCGTGTTTGTTTGTTTGTTTGCAAAACGCGAGTCGATTAGACAAATTGTCGGGAAATGTGTACGCGTTTGAATTTTGCTCTTCATACTACACCGGATTAATTCAATTATGTGAGTGTTTCGTTTGTGACGCGTAACGTGCAGGTGTTTTGGACGTTTTCAATTTAAAAAAAATTATGATATAAAATTAATATTACTATCATAATAAATAGCACATGAAAGACAAGGCTTTTTAATATCATACTATAGCTAGTTTGGATTTTTTTTATTTATTATACGTTCCTACCAAATAGTCTTCGATAAGTTTAAACAATTTTAAAATATAACACATCTGCTACATAATTTATAATTTAAATTTGATAAATGAAACTGATACATTTCACAAATTAAATTCAATGGCAGTGTTTGTATACTGAATCAAAAATATAATAGACTTTAAAGTAAATATATTTCTTCACCAACCCAAAATGAATAAGTCTCCGAAATCATACCAAAACACCATCATTCAAACAACCACCATAAAACGCATACTTTCCAAATTACATTCACTAATCGCGATATTTATTTGCAAAGCAGTCGGGATTAAATTCCCGCTCTTTCCACAATAAGACACCATCATCTTCAACCCCTAAGTCTCCGCAGTCAGACAACAACAATTCAACCGTCCCTTATAAATACACCCTGGAATATCCGAGCTCAACCGAGGACTCTTCCATGGTGCTCGTCTCCTCCTCTTCTCGAAAACACTGTCGTAATTCTCGACTCTCCAGAGTGCATGATAATCTTCCTAGGCAAGAACCGCTAACTGTTTTTAATCCGTTTTCGCGTTTCGTCTGCAATTCTGATGTCGGGGGTGTCTGTTTTTGAACGGGTCGAGAGCTAAAGCTTCTCTATGAAAGATGCTTAGAAATGTCTTAGTAAGATGCTAAAATTTTGAAGCGCTAATACGCTTCAATGCGATGTAAATTTTAACATACCTTAGTCTAAAGTATCGTAGTTTTCGAGTTATTATTATTATTTCGATTTTTTAGAAAAAATTTAAAGTTTCATACTTCCACACTAATAATACCCAAACGAGAAGTAAAATGGTAAAAAAATCTAATTTTTTCATTGCATATTTAATCCATGAATATGAATAAAAACTTCTATATTAACATAAAACTATTTAAAACACATGATAAGTTATAAAAAAACTTACTGAAGTAAAGGGAAAAAAGAGTATTTTAGTATTTTTTGTTTGAAAAAAATGATGAGTAAAGTTTTCAAGTATTTTTTAAAACATCACTGTTTAAAGCCCTTTCGATTAATGTATAAAATATGCAGTTATCTTACCAATTTTCAAAATTAGGAAACAAAAATGAAAACGAAAGTCGTATCAAATAATAGCCACCTTCATAGTCTATGGAATAAACCCGAAAAAATACCATACAAAAACCCATCAATGTATTGGTGAACATGAACTAGACATCCTCTGTTACGAAAACCATCCGTTATACAAATTATATATACTATTCATAAATTTTTTTATAATATTTATCCTTGAACTAACAAAACCTTTACCCAAGCGGTTCATTAAAAAACATTTTTTCCCATAGAACGGTCCGAATTAATAATAATATAAATATTAAAAACGCGACGAGGGGCACTTGTCCCGAAGTCTTCGAATAAATGAAAAATTCCCCGCGGAGTCTGCCCCTAGGCGGATAAGAAGATAATCTTTTTACGGGGATTAAAAAATATAAGGATATTAAAAAATATACAGATATACACCGTCGGAAAAATCAAAACGGATGGAAATAAGAGGGCCGAGTGTTTTTCCAGCCGCAATCCGAGCGTATTTTCCTTCGCGACGGGCGAAGGGCCTATTTGCATTCGAGTTAATTCCGGGCCGTTTGTATTGTATTAGAGGAGCGAAAATGAATATTTTATTGAAAAGGTGCCACGAAACCGAGGCTTTTTCGGAGTCACGGTCCAACACAATGATAATAAATCTAGTGGTGGAAATGTATAAATTATCCGCGCTCGAAATTAATCCGATCTACGTTATTGTTGCGGACGATTCTGAATGGATATGTCTTATTTTGTTATGATTGAAAATTTGGAAGTTTCACTCTATTGTTTGATGTGTAGTAGTTTATTTTTGGTATCTTTAACGAACTTTTGATAGTAATAAAAAATATATTTGCAATAAGCTTATATAATTGCATATGTTGATGATAAAACGTTAAGTGTGATTTTGTCACCTATTAAAAGGGTTCAAATTAACCGTGCATTGAAAAAAATATAGATTTTGCCTTAAAATGAATTACTTTTGCATTAAGTACAATGAGCATTGTTTTTTGTGCATTGAAGAATCTCAAATTGAGCATTAAAATATGAAATAAACAATAGAAAAAATCATCGAAAGGTAGCAACGTTGCAGAAGTAAAGTTTCCCTCCACAGACAATACAATACAACTATCAACGTTTCTTCTTGTTAAAAATTTAATTTTAATTATTTGGTTCTATTATTAAAGTTGTAAATAATGATCATGCATTTGGCATTTCATCTTGTTCGCGTTTGCGGCGTTGTCGATGTTTTATTTATATTCATTCTGATTCACGTTTTATTCCTTTTAAGGTACGGATATTTATTCAACGATCAAAATTTTTTTATCGAATGCACACATTTCAATGCTAGTGTAAAATGCACGCTTGAATTGTCCTTCTATTAAAATATCAAAACTAACCAAAAACATTCTAATAATTTTCTTTATTTACAAACTTAATCTCACAATAAAAAATACCATTCATCCGAACGAAAAATCAACCAAAAATTACAGACCTACACGACAAACCAGCAAATACCTCATTCGAAAATCCTCGGCTCTCAAATATTCCACCCATCAATTATCATCACAAATTTTCAATTTCCTCAAATTGACGGTCATAAACACGAGTTATGCCCCGGCCTACTAAAGCACCGATCCTCTAGCTCCACAATTTCGCGCGTCGATTCACATCGCATTATTACTATGTATGACCGAATTTATTCACTCGGATCTACCTGTGGCCCTATTCTTCATTGTGGCCCTCGCCCTACAATCGTGGACTTGCCAGAAAGTACATATTATATACCGCCGTGTGCGCCTTTTAACCTTTTCGATACCTTCGGCATAGCCGACCCGAAAACCTCCCACGGACGAACGACGACAATATCGACTCGACCCGTGAAGGATTCCGCGTAAGAAAGCCGGAAATTTTCTCCCTATAAGTTTTTTTTGATGTGCAGAAGGGTTATTTTTGCGATGATAAGAAAATTCTTTTGGGAAATCGCCCGTGTGAACTGTTGGGAAATTTAATCAGGAAGAGTTTGAAGTTTTTAGGGAGAAAGTATGAATGGTTGGTTTGAAATTCTTGCTTTGAATTGGTTAGAGTCAGGTGATAATTCGATTTCGATTCAGTTGAATATAATTATTTTAAATGTGAATAATAAGAAAATTCAATAGTGAAGGTGTTGAATTTCAAACTGTGTGAAATGTAATTAATGTTGAATCGAATCTAGAGAAATTTATAAGAACAAAGGAAACTTAATAAGTCCGCTTCGTGCTTAAAATATCAATTATTGTTTTGAATTTTAACAAAGTAAATGTCCTTTGACTTAAAAGATCAAATTTAAAAAATACACAGAATTGTTTTCATTCTGATTTTATTAATAAATATAAATTTAAATTATAAAATACAAGAAAATAAAATAAAATTTATTATATGAATACTAAAACACCCATATTAAAAAAAAAATAATCAATAATACTCAACTACAGTATTGACACACCACCTAAAACGATTCAATTCAAACTTTTACCATATAAAAAGCACCTATTTAAATAAATCGTTATGGAATCGTCCCCGTGCACACAACTAAGGGACGCCGCCATGATTCATCCCTTTTTTTACAATTTAAATGGAATAATTTCCTGAAAGTCACCCTAGGCTAAAAATCGGTCGCATTTCGTATGACTTTTTCGGTAGCGGATAAGAACCACAGATCCAAAAGCAACAATTTTAATTTGATATTATTTTTTCATTATCACTTTTACATGATTCGAATTGATATTATAAAAATATTTCAAATATCAATATTAATTTCTAAATAACTTTATATAAAATTGCAAGATTTAAATTTCATTATAAAACATTTAAATAGACGCTCAATATCTAATATCTAGTTTTTGGTCAATATGAGGATGCTAATTTTGGTTCTACACCCCCCAAATGCATCAAACGAACGGTGAAGTCAATATGATGGGGTCTACGTCAATTTCGCATGCCGACATAGTGCATGAAGTGCATGTGCAAACTGCAACGATAATTTATTCCTTTAATGTGCCGATGATGGGTTCTATAATAAGGACGAGGGGATGTTCTCGAAGAATGTTCGATTTTCAAAGGGACGCTTTCCGCATTCGAAGATATTTCAAATTAAAATGTTTTCTTTCATCTCAAATAGAGCGTGAATCCATCGAGGATAATATTATTTTTTCTTATGCAGCTTTATTTAGAATTATTCGTGGGGTTGTGCAAAGACGTTTTTCGATTTGTTTTTTTAAGCGTCCCTTGAAGTATGCATTAATACTTTTAATAATTATTCTGTTCATGTTTCAATTAATATTTCACAAAAAACGTCTTTGAATCGTTTATTGAATTATATAATATAATAACTTTTATTGCATCCAATTATAATACTAACTGAATCTATGCGAAAATTTATTTCCACTATTTTTATACTACTCTGGATTGAAAGATTATGTGATTGAACATAAGAAGAAATTTAATAAAGTCCTTTTTTTAAATATTTTCCATCAGACCACGCAAAAAGAGGGTCCATCCGACCTCAGCGGAAACCTCACGAATCTGCACACAAAAGCGACCAGAATCCGCCTCAGGATCAAAAAGAGGATCAAGGAGACGTTATATTATATAAAAAGTATAAAATCAAAACTTCCAATTGCCATTTTTGATCCAGTAAAGAAATTCAATGCCAAATTTGATTCACTAAAACTAAAATTATTCACTATTTTTATATTAAATCCAGTGATCTCCAAGTTTTTCATTTGAGTTACAGACTAAAAAAAGATTAATTTTTGTATTTAAATAAATGATTATGCTATTTTTTTTAAGACAACTTATATTTCATTAATTTTTCTTATTTATAGAAATTTTAATTCTTGTTTGATACATATCACAAACATATTCAAACTAATCATAAAAACAATCTTTTTATAAACAAAATGTACCTCTTTCGTCTTCATTTCTTATATACTACAAAACTATAATAAAACGAATACAAAAACCATCTTCCAAATCACATAATACAATACCCAAACCTTACACAAAAGAAAATTCGCGTAGGAACTCCTGCCCGGTTCGCGTCGGAAAATCGCCTATTTCCCCACAGCTATAGCCGAAACACGTCTCATATCCATTTAAATCACAGAATATCATTTTAATATAGTGCACGTGAGTCTGTGGCGTTGGTGGGTTTAAATAAAAATTCGTCGACCCGAGTGAATATCCATTAAATGGGGATTTGCGTGCTATATCGGCGGGAAACTTTATCGGGGATCATGGCCCAAATGAAATTTTCACCGTTCGACGTTATCCTGTCAAACTCCGATTGATGGGAAACCATCTCGTCTATTTATCTCTAGCTCTCTTTCTGTCTTTTTTTTCATATATGGGTTTTTCGGTATTATTTTCCTATGCAAATCAAAGGAAAATTCTCGATGGTAGATTTTGTTTGACGTATTTTATTTTCGAATTTCGTTTGTGTTGAAAATAATTTGATTGTTTTTTTTTACATATTACAATATTACAAATTAAATTTTCGTTCAATGATACGTATCATTTAAAAAAATCATTTAAAAAAATTGAGATCGGTTCACATTTCTTTCAATTAATGAATTGAATTTTTCTAATGATTAAGATCCTAAACTATTACGGTATAAGCCCGATGACAAGACACAATCATACGTTCTCCAAATACGTGACTATTTGGTCGATTCATTCCCGAAAAGCTGACTCCAATATAAATGACCTTCTGGTGACCCCCTTCGTCATTCATCATCCCCATATCTACCCTTCGCGATGCCGGGGCCTTTTAATATAATAAAATATAAAACGCGGCCGCGCCCTTCGAAGGTATTCTAGGAGGTTTCTTAATCGGCGGCATAATTTTTCTCGAGTGATATCTATGTTAATTTTTATGGAAAATTATTGTGTTTGAGATATATTCGGAGGGCGATTTTTCAAGGAGTGGGTGCTCCGTTGTTGAGAATATAATAGGAAAATATTCTGAATGTTTCATTGTCTATTATTTGTGAATACATAAAGAAGTTTTTCAATTTATTGCTCGGTGAGTTTTTTTAGTAAAAATAAAATTATATTTTTAGATACATAAAAATTTTATCTTAATGCAATAAATTTTTCATTCACAATAGATATAAAATGAAAAAAAAATTTTTGAAATATGTACACATTTAAAATAAGTTTATAATACTAAAAAAAACATTATATTTACAATTTTCAACATTGTAATAAAATATCTTATTCAAATTTAATTTGATGTTTTTAAGAATTATCTCGAATAATACATGAAATTCTATTGCCGATAAAAACAGCTCTTTATTCAAAAACTGACAATGAAACATACACATAAAAAAATATAACTCAATTCAAATGAATATAAATTTTCACACATATCATCATTTTCTTCGTAAACCCAATTTTCACATCATCGCAAACTTCATTATTCTCACCCACACCTATCGAACGCTTACAAAAACAGAACCGCAAAACCATCCATATTTGATATCCAAACAGCGAATTCTCGAACCCCGGTTTGAGCGATCCTTCCCAACATTCCCGCCGTATTACCGACATAAGCAAAACATAGAAAAGGATGTAGAGACGAGCTGTCAAGGGACCCCAAGAACCGAGGGTCGAACACCTCCAGGGATCTCTACTTCCATTTGATTACCGTTCCGTTTGCGATTCGCATCCACCCCAAAGTCTTCGTTGCAATTTGGAGGTTGCATCAATTCCTGTGGAGACCTGCATTTGAGGGAATTCGGCAAATGTAGGATGGACTCAAAAAGATTTATTATGTTTTCATATGTGAAATTCAAAAAGTTAAATATAAAAATAATAAATTTGAATATGTTAACTTCATAAGCTTATTTATAAATTAGTTAATTTTCTGATATATTGTTAAAATATTATTAATTTTATGATATTTTTAAGAAATTATCCCGTATTCAGTTCAACTCCCCTTCATACATTTCATTAAGTGTGCGAAAATTCAACCGCGTCTCGGGATATCTAAAGCTAAACAAAATGAAGTGCAGAAATGCGAAATGCGGTATTTTCTCACCTCGAAATATTCCGGTTTATGTATTTAATATTCGTTTTTGCAAAATAATTATAAATGTTTGAATACAGAACAAAATTTGCACTGAAGCATTGCTCGCTTGATTTCCATACATAATGTGATTTCTTCGACGTCTGAATAATACGATTTGAGACACGTACAAACTTTACATTGAAAATTATAAAATTATTTAAGACCTTAATCGTATTGAAAGTACCAATTGGAAAAAGTTAAACAAAATATCTTATTTTTTATTATGATAAAAAAATTAAAAAATTTCAATAGTATAGAAAATTTTTGCTATGAAAAAATACAGTGTAGTTATTATTAGTCATCCATTATTGAACGAAAATCTTTTCTAAAAAAATTCGGTTCTAAAATAAAATTTAATTTCATTCTTGTATTATCCACCCGATTATACCAGTTTGCTATAAAATTATGAAAGCATTTAAAAAAATGAACCACACACATAGACATACATAACACAAAGTTATATCGAACCGGAGAAAATTCGCATTCGCACAAAACGAAACGCCCGTTTAATAACGTGCCATACCACGACTCGCGAAATTTATAGCGATTTTTTTTCTCCGTACATTATTTCGCCAACATAGCGAAAAACACCTAAACGAAAACGACACACAAACACACACCGCTCTAAAACACGTATAAAGGAAACAATAGGACATCAACTCCGGCGAGAGCAAGGAGAGAGATCCGCAAAAATGCTCGGCACGTATGCACGTCGAAAATTCAGAATTTCCCGTCTCGATTCTGGCGAATGGCGAATCAGCGTTTTC
The DNA here is from genome assembly GCA_028571205.2 of Hydropsyche betteni. Classification (NCBI taxonomy): domain Eukaryota; kingdom Metazoa; phylum Arthropoda; class Insecta; order Trichoptera; family Hydropsychidae; genus Hydropsyche; species Hydropsyche betteni. The sequence goes on from JAOXNN020000006.1 coordinate 2,976,484, forward strand.
TTTTGAAGTTTTTCCCGTGTAAAGTCTTGTGTCCTCGTACGGAATCATTTGCAAATGAGATTCGAGTCGTCTCCGCTCCTTGGTCTCCCCTTTTCGCTGATGCCGTGCAAGAGATAATCTATTCGCCGTTTGTTAACGACGGATAGTCTGTATACTTGTATATTTTATTCGGTTCGGTTGGAGGCTTCGTTTTGGCCGAGACGGGGATTTGTTCGAAATTGAGAAAGCTTCATTTTATAGATTCACTAGCGGGTTGACTAATTTCGCCAGGACCTTTCGCTAGAGTGGTGGGCCCTTCGACCCCTCTTCCTGCATATGCGATGTTTATTATATATAGACATGAGAGTCGTGTCCACTGCATTGACTGAATTGAAAGATCTTAAAAGGATTATGTGTTTATGCTATTATATGTATATGAAAAGTAAAAAAAATTTCATGTTTTGATAAAAAGAATGAAATTTAATAAATGATCATTTATAATTTTTTAAATGTCTTTTATTGACAATGTGAGAAATAAATAAAAATTGCGAAATATTTATAAAAAAACCTACACCTTGAAAATTTTACCAAGAATTGTTCCAAACATAGGTATCACTAAATTAATTCCAGCATCGAAATTTATATTACTGAAAATTTCTGATATGGTTGTAAAATTTATGAGAATCTCTGTATCTATTAATCTGCGAAAATTTTGAAAACCATTTTTTTTTTAATATTACAGTCAAATCAAATCTTTTTCATAATCCAGTAAGGTAGGGATTATAGAGATAAGATATTATATTATAGATTAAGTCAATATAGAGTAAGGGTCTAATAAATTCATCGATCGTTTCTTGTGAGTAGCGATACCGGTTTAAGTATTAGATCTCTACTGTATTTCGTAAAAAATATCATAATTACTCATGTCACTGTTTCCCATTGGGATTTCATTAAGTAACGACAATAATTTAAAATTTTCGAGATTTTCTTGTAACAAAGCCAATTTAGATAATGGAACAAATCCTCCAAGAAGCATTGAAGTCAATTTAGAGAAAGGATCAATTCCATATATTGATCGTTTCTTGCGAGCAGTGAAATCAGTTTGAGTATTTGAGTTTGTCAGTATTTTGGAAATAGTATCATAATTACTCGTGTCACTTTTTCTTCTTATATTTGTATCGGATGACGGTAAAACAAACCCATCGAGGTTTTCCACCATCAAAGTCATCAAAACGGCGAAAAGAACAAAATTAACGTACTTCATCTTGTCTAATTTGACAATCCTTAATAAAAATATATGACGATTTAACAACTATTTGATAAATAATTATGTACAATCGATCTATTTAAATAAATACCTGTTGTTTGGTGAGGTTTGCAGGCTCGTTCACTGCCAAAAATGGTATGTTGTATTTCAAATAACTTTTAGCTTTATATACGAATTCAATTCAATTTTCTTTGTTGAATTTGAATTTTTATGCGTTTAAATATCACATTACATGCATGCTATGAAATTGATAAATATTTCATTTGAACTAAGTTTTTTAAAAAAAGTATCCTTTTCGTATTATATTTTATGTAAACTTGAATAAAATATAAATTGATCAATTGAAATTTACATTCCAATAATATTATAATACTACAACATATAATTTATTTTGATGTTAAAAATTTATTTGAAAAATTTCATTTGTGAATTAAAATGACATACTTGTCTATTTTATTTTATAATCAAAATCACAGTAAGTCTCAAGTAAATTGTGTGTACAAATAAAAAATATTTGAATAGGCATGCAAAAATTAACGAAGTTTCATCTATAAAACACAACCAACTTATTTATTTTTATTTCTGTAAAATTTCGTGACGATTTTTTTATTTATATGTATATAAAAAAGATTATTGTTCAAAGACATATAATCAAATTTTTTTTACAAAAACATGATTTATGATCGAAAATGAATAGCTAATATTCAGAAAATCAATCTTCCAAAGTGTTCGTAAAAAAATATAATTCAAAACAGTTAAAAAATTTGTAATGTTTTAATAAATATGTATAGTATTATACATATTTTATTATATTATACTAGTGGATAGTACCCGGTGTTGCTCGGGACTTACATTTTAAATCAAATTATTTTTTCAATTTATATTCATTGAAACAAATTCATTAAACAAAGCAGGCCGCGTATTGTCACAATCATACGCGGCACGCTGGCCGCTTTTTATATAGGAGGGTAAAAATTTTTTGCCCGTCCCGTTTTGGGTTTTGGGAAATATGGTTATTTTAATGATACAAAAACCTTCTCAACAAAAAATACATATACATACCAATTTTTATGGTGATCGGTCGAATGATTTTGGGGTGAAACACCGTCAAACAAATATACAAGCAAACATATAAACATTCATTTTTATATAACATATATAGAGAAGAAGAAGATTTGTGAGCAGAAATTAATAACGTGAACGATGTACTTATCTCACCTTTGTTGAAAACTTTCTGGTCGACCCATATTCTGGGTACGTCCGCAAAAGATGCTAAAGCGATTTTGATGTCCTTTACATACACAAAACAAGCTGAAAGCAAAAAAATGGAGTGCAAGAGCTTTGGAAAATTGCGAACGTGCGCCGCGATAGTTGCAAAGGATAAAACTGCAAATTAAAGAGACGCGCCAGGCAACTTCCACCGCAAACTTGCTAGACACAGAGAAGATAGTGAAATTATTGCAAATGGGACATAATCCAATTTAAACTTTTGTTCTGCCACCTGGTGCCACGAGCCCTCGCTTAATTTTAACCCTTTTCATACATAAATAGACGGCGTTTGAAAAATCTGTAAATCATCCTGCAGCAGCTTTCAGATGTGACGCGCTCTTCAACGTAATCTTTGTATAAACAGTGGGTGGAAAAGTCTCCTTGTGTTTTCTTTCGACAATTATATAATACACTTGAGCCTCGCTTAACGCGGTTATATACGTGTAGTTCGACAAAAATGTCACGTAATACAAATTTGTGTTGGACGAGGTTTGAAATTCGTACAAAATTAAATATCAAAGTATAATTTTTTTAATAAACAATACAGAAAATATACATTTACGTATTCATAAAATGCATTATAGGCACTTAAATTAAATTTTTTAATGTGTTTCACGAGTAATTCGTGTATAGTCAGCAAATTAGGTTTTTTAACGTATTTCACGCGTAGTTTTTATGTATGCATGTTGTATGTGTTATGTTTATTATTAGTTTATGTTTAACAGTTTTTACAAATAATTTTCTTTTAGACCGTCTAAATTTTCTCATGCTAACAGTTCAGATAGCAAAATACACTATTGGACAACATATAAATGCAAAACTCGTTAAGATATAGTTGAAATTGATAAGAATTATAACTTCCAAACTACACGTGAATTTCATTTAAAAAAAATCATTTACGCACTTATAATGCATGAACCGCACATAAAAATTGTCAAGAATCTCAATTCAAGCACTTATGATGCATTTTTATTCATATTAAAATGTAAATTTTTCAATCGATATTTTATATACCTTTTTACATTACCTAATTCACTTTTAACTGTTTATTTTTTCTAAATCCATGTTATATAAAACGTGTTGTACCTACAAAAATAAATCACAATTCATTAACCGTGTTACACGAGGCCCGGGTGCATGTAACACGTAAAACAAAAATTTGACGCTTTCAAATCTAACTCACCGTACACATTCACCAAAAACTAATTAGAACAATCGACGCAACAGTGCAACAACACGGCAGATTTCGAGTACAAATTTACTTTATTACACGGTTTAAGGCTTCGCGGGTCGAGTGCATTGTACAACGTATCCCCAGTAATTACTGGGCGACCGACCGGTTAATTCGCTCGCACCATATGACAATGGTGAAACGCGCGAATGACGTCACTCCATGGCAAACCACCCCTAGGGCCTCGATGGTCGACACCCCATAGTCGAAATATAATACGCGCTCGAGGGAAGTAGAATCAAAATGCGACGATGATGAGCTGAAGGGAAAAACGATTTTTCGTATTCGATAGCGGTTGTGTGTTGTTGATGGTGAATTTGATATTCGGGATTATGGGTTTTGAAAAATATGTTGGGGCGGTTTTGAGCGTTGATGTTGTTGCGAGTTTTGGATCTGTTCGTTTCGTGTGTGAAATGTGTCACACGTATGGAGCTCGTACGATCTGAGGATGACATATCGTACATATCATCGTGTGACAAATCCAGGAAACGCTCGATGGTGGACACGTGTATTTTGGTTATTACTCTCTTTTCATATGTCAAAATGATTGAATATTGTAAACATTCAAATATTTAAATAGAAAAATATAATATTTTTGCTTACGAAACGTTTAGAGAAAATTGGAACATTTCATTGATGTTATTTAAATCACCTAGACATATCTTCATCTTCACCTTTCAAAGCGACCTATCAACATACTCCTTCAAAGATACTGTAGCGTCGCTACATTTCTGGTTTGGTTGGCAACACTGCGTGGGCGAAGGGTAGCAACCCTGTGCGGGGGTGCGCGTACGCACGCGGGGTGTTGGCCATTGATTCTAGCCCGGGACGTCACGAGAGTAACATCTCCGAATAAAGCATCTTGACAATATTTGGCGTTTGCTTTAACCTCATCTCGGAACCCGCTTACCTCCACGTTACAATACCGAACGGAAACTATTATATTTCGACTCAACTCGCTTACATGCCGATTTCTCACGACAAAAACCATCCTCACCGCATCGAAACCAAAAAAAATTAAACCCATCCCATCACCAGGACCACCCCCACCTCCGTCGTTTCACGCTTCGAATTTGAATTTCCAACGCGTGCCGCACCCCTGCCGCAGTCCTGACACACCTCCGGGACTCCCGCAGGACCCGCTGACGCTTTGCAACCCCCGACGATCCTCGAGAGCCTCCCTCGGCCATGGTATTTTTCAATTTTAAGCGCACGCATCCCGGGTGACATTCAATATGTTTTGCGGTGACAGCCGACGCCGTCCCGGTCACCCGACCGAAATCACATCCCGGCTCGTTTTCGTCAATCAACCCGTTCGGGTTTTTTATTCGGTCCCGGTTCTATGTGGGGGGGGTGTTGAATCAAAATTCGCCATTTCGACCCTTCGATGTGTTTGCTTGAATACGAAGATAAACCGACAACTGAACTTTAGACGTTGATTCAGAACTGCATTGGTCTAGAACCTGAGTGATCTAGAAGCGCGTTCGATCCGAAACCTGTCTTGGTTTAGAAACTGTCTGTTATATCTAACCAGAAAATTTATTAGAATTAGTGTGCGTTAAAATATGAGTATGCATTCGAAAAAATATTTTGATCATTGTAAAAATATCTGTACCTTAAAACGAGCATTACAATAAACATAAATAGAGCATCAGCAACGCCACAAACCCGAATAGAATGAAATATCAATTACACGACCATTATAAAAATCTTTTATAATAGAATCAAATTTTTAAAATGTGATTAAAATTAAAATTTTAACAAAATGAAACGTTTATAGTTGTATTGTATTGTATTGTCTGTGGAGGAAGACTTTTCTCTGGCAATGTTGAAACCTTTCTATCATTTCAATGTACAAACTATTTTTTCTATTCTTCATTTCACATCCTCTATATATAATAGCGGATTTCTGTCTGTTCGTTCGTGTGTGTCGATGACGCTTGCGACTTTTTTTATGATGTTGTTGATGTTGATAAAATGAACTAGTTTTATTAATTAAATATTAAATATTCAAATCGGGTACACATTTCGAGTTCACACAATCGGGTGTTCACATTTTATCGTTTTCCGTTTCTTAACAAAACCACAGCCGATGTTATTAACATCGGGCCTATATACTAGTTTTTTATAATGCACAAAAAATTTTGTTTTCATTGCACACTACAAATAAAATTATGCTCAACACAAGATTAATAACATCTAATAATAAATCAAAGATCATTTGAAACAAATGCAGTTTATATAATATTATATAGGTATAGTGATGTAAAGTGTATTTTAAATCATTTTGAGATTAATAGTATAAAAATCGTTATGTATGTATGTATATTATTCAATTTAAAATCATTTGTGGTAAAAAAATCATAGATTTGAATTATTATCGTGTGTAAGATTCGTCGTAGGATAAAATCTTTTTACTTTGATTTTAAAGAGTGATAATACTTAAATCGTTGAATCATATTACCATCAAACATAGTCGAGGTTATTTTTATGTAGTAAATGTTTTGCGATATGCAAATTCCATTTTCAATTGAAAAAAACTCTCATTTCAATTCATTTTATCAATTTTTTCAAGGACAAAATTTTTAATACCTTCGCATATTGCGCGTTTTGATTCAACAGTCCTCATATGTGTGATTTTTTTTTATGTTTTATCGCCGACGACCCTCGTCCCGTTTCAATTTAAATCACGAGACTGTCTCGAGCGACGTGTGCGGTCGATGGTGAAAATTTACGTGAAAAACTCGCACATAAAATATCACGATCCTTCGAACACATCAAAATCGACATATCCATAAACTTCCCCATGCACAAAATCGAATTAACCATCACACATCAGTCGTGAAACCTCGACTAATTCACATCCATAAACCGTTTTCAATCATCCGAAACGACAATGTAGAAACAGTCGATAATCAGATCCGAATCTGATGTGCCGACATTGTAGCGCACAAAACGGTCCGTTTTTACGACCGCTGCAGCTCGAATTTCCGGTCGTATCGATCTTGGGGGTTTTCATTTGTATTATACGACCGTCGCAAAACTCCCGTCACAAAATAACCCGGATGGCTGGGTGGTGAGTAACTTTTAATTACGTTTGCCCTCTCGGGAGAGTGGCAAGTTAGTTGCTTCGAGTTCACTAGCCTGCCAAGGTATACGGAAACCATGCCAAAATTAATTCGCTACGACTAAGGCGTTCGACGCAAATTCCTGTCTATTAATCGAATTATCGACGTACAAACCCGTAATGGTTCCGATACGATCGTGAAAATAATTCAGGATGTGTTAAATTGCAATTTTATTCGATTGGTTCAATAATCATCAGTTTATTTAATGTTTATAAATATTGATTTAAGTTTTTTTCTTATCCATTTTTAGCGATAAAGTTTAGTTGCCGAGCTAGAATCGCGTGTGAGCCAAAAGCGCATGTAAGCCAGAACCTGTCGTGAGCTAGAAACTGTCTATTATACCTAGTAATTGCTGAGCTAGAAACACAGTGAGCCAGAAGCGCATGTGAGCCAGAACCTGTCATGAACTAGAAACTGTCTATTATGCCTGGTTGCTGAGCTAGAAACGCAGTGAGCCAGAACTTGTCATGAACTAGAAACTGTCTATTATACCTAGTTGCTGAGCTAGGAACGCAGTGAGCCAGAACCTGTCATGAGCTAGAAACTGTTTATTATACCTAGTTGCTGAGCTAGAAGCGCATGTGAGCCAAAATCTGTTATGATCTTACGGTTAAGGTTCAATGGTGCGAAATTTCATCAATGTACTAACCTTACCAATTATCGCTTAACTAAGATGATCAACGAATATCAATGCGTTTTGTAAAACTTAATTTTTGACTTATCTAAATAATATACAGATTTGTTACTAACATGATGTTTGTGTTTTTCGTTTTCAAATATTTATTTTATTGTTAAGTCAAATATAAAAAGATATCAATAAAACGTTTTTCTTCATAGAATTACTATTTATTGAAAAAAATATAAAAATTACATGATATATTCAAATAATTATTTTTGTGTATCAAATAACATCAGAAAAGGCACAGGAGCCGAAGATTAAATTTTACGAGGCAGCCGTTAATAGGTAAATAAAATAGGATGAAAATTTTTAAATAATAAACACGACCGAAAGAAAAAAATAATATTTCATCAAGCATTACGGATGTTTGTTTTTACACATTTCCAACTACTTAAATAACAAAATAAAAATTGTATTACTAAACGGGCTCTAATTAATTATAAGTTTCTACTTACAATTGCACATATCATATCAGAAAATCTTATCACCTTCCGGCCAGATATAGACCAATTTTTCAATCATATAAAATATCATGGCAGTGAAAATACGAAGCATTCTTTACAGAGGTAATAAGAATCCAACTAATTATCCCAAGAGATACTCTTATGGGAAAAAACCTTTTACAACCATAAAACGTTTGTTGGAAAACAAAAAAACTCTTTAATAATCAATCTTTTTATAAGCATTACGGAAGTTTTTTAAAAAGTGTTGTCGCATTTTAAATTATTTATAAAATTCCAAATACTGCCACCAGTGTTCAGAAAGGAAGCAGGAAAATACGACGATTAATAACACATCAGAGTCCACTCTATTTAGCAAAGTTCAGATGCCTGGCTTATAGGCATTGCTTGATGGATTTATGATTCGTAATTAAAAATGCCTAATATGAAAAATTGATTTACATTAAATTCAATAGACAATCTTTTTATGAGCATTACGGAAGCTTTCTAGAAAGTACTGTCACATCTTACAATATTGTGATGCAGGAAAGGTGGAGATTTTTTAAAAATTTCAAACACTGCCATCAGTGTTCAAAAAGGAAGCAGGAAAGTACAATATGATAAAACACAAGAATTCACTCAATTTAGCAAAGTTCAGATGTCTGGTTCATGAGGCATTGTTTGATAAATTTGCAATTTGTAATAAAGTTTCCCAAAAACCATAAAAAATTAGTTTACATTATTTCAAATTTATTCATCAATTGAGCTTCAAAAATGAAAAAATCCAAACGAGAATTTTAAGTACTTGCAAGTGAAGAAGGTTTTTTACGGTTTTTTCATAAAAAGTGCATTACGGTATAATATTAGGTTATAGTATAAATAATAGATTCAAATTCAATACATTGTTTAAAAAAATGAATTTTTATACTCGAGTATGTATTGGACGACTTTCTCATGTTCGATTTAATTATTAAAGATGATTCGAAACAAGCCATATAAAAATGCCCCTTCTAAGATTCTATCTTTAAAATAAAATTTGACGACAAATATTTATATACGAACATCTATCGAATAATTATAAAGAGAAGCAATGAAAAATTCCTTTGTAACTCTCTCCTGGTGAGTAAAATTAAATCATTATTTTGAATCTTCGGCTAAATGATAATCTCTTCATTATCATCATTGTTATTAGCAAATTATAAAATTTTACAGGAAACATTAAAGAGAACACATTATAGAATCAAAGGAAATATTCGTATTGTATTAACCAGTCACGACTAGACGAATTAATCTATGATACCTCTAATTTGAGGAACAAAGAGTTCAAGCTATCCATTACGAAGACAGCCACCATAAATATCAATGAATTATATCATATCAATATTACATATGGTAGTGAGTTACCAAAACAAATTTGACCCTTGTTGATAGGTATAATTATTATTTAGTTAAATCAAATTTTTAGAGATCAAAGCATTTTTTGCACAGTATTGTAGCAAAATTAAATTAAATTCTAAACGAATATGAAAGCGATTCTAGACAAGGAGATTAGAGGCTGCACAATATTAACACTTAATTTTAATTGCTACTCAAAAATTTAAAATAACCAACGACGTTGTATAAAAGAAAATGTAAATTTTTTAACAGTAGTGATGATTAATGAAATTAATATTTATGCACTTAGTCAGTCAATTGATAAATAATAGAGCTTTTCACCCCAATGTATAGAAGAAAATCTATATAAATTTGAATGACAGATAAAAGGATATAAATGTAGTTACAAACTTAGTAGTAAAATACAAAAAGTTCACAAACAATGTTTTGTATTAAAAATTTTGTTAACTCAAATAAGAATTTTTTTAACTAGATTGATACTGATTTTTAATAAAATCTAAAATAACAGCTAACATTCATCGATCTAATTTATATGTACACAATATATTGAAAATTATAAATGAACTATGACTGGCAACTCATCATCTTCATCGTCTTCTAAATGGGAAAAATTCCACATAAACTTTTCGGACAAGCTAAACTGAAAACGTTCAATTGCTGTTTTCAATCTGCTTTCGATATCAGAATTATAAACAGTTTTAAAAAAGTTTCTTAGCATTAAATAAATAATATTTTGATTAACCACAATATCGGCTAAAAATTCTTCGGGTATCTCCATTAATTGAACTTGTAATACGGTGATAAAATTCATGTAAATGTTTCTGTGTTTTTTTATTGCTTCTTCACATGAACAAAATAAACTAACCAACTTTTTCCAGTGTTCAAAAGCATCTAAAGAATGCCCAATCAAAAAACAAACGTATGCAAACTCCAATTCCCCAAGCAAATCCATAGGCCTGAATAATAAAAATAATGAGACAAATTTAATATTTGATTCAATATTATATGCTTTGACTAATGGAATGAAAAGGTACAAGAACCTGTCATGAGACTGCATCATTAAATCCATAACATAAGATTGATCTAAATGATGTTTAGTAATTTCAGATGGAGTTGCACCATTAGGATATTTATTATCAGGAAATGCAGTGAAACGTATAGATGTACCTGAATATTGAAAACACTAAAATTATTACACAATTGAAAAACAATAAATTCAATAATCGAAAATTTACATGGTACATATTGAAAAAAAACTTCATTAATCTTTTAATATAAATACCTGGTGTTGGTTTTAAATCAGGCAACAGAGCCTCTTCTTTTTCTTCGGCAGTCAACGTTCTCATTCTTTTTTTCGAAACGTTACTACATTCGATCACACTGTTTTCACTGGAAGGTTCCATAACATTGCTATTTTCTTCGGTTACTTTTTTCGGTTCATTCGAGCACTCTCCTACAACTTCTTCACTCACAACTTCTGAAATGCGCTTTTCGGCTTTGGGTCGATCTTTATCGTTGCATGAAACTAATTCTAAAGCTGACCGGATGTGTCCATTTTCAGGCGTGAGCTTGTCAACTAGCATATCTAAAAGGAAAAAATCAATAAATTGAAAATAAAAAATAAGAATACGAAAAAGTTCCGAAAATATACCGGTAATATGAGAACATAAAGACATCCACTTCTTTAAAATATCGTAAGGATATGGCGCTAAAAATTTATCCAGGTTGTGAAGATTATCGCGGAAACGTTGAGCAGTTTCTTTGTCGACCTCTGCATTGCTAAAATTCTCTTTTTCTTTATCCCATAATTTAACAAGAATCTCCTTTTCTTTGAAATTGTGCATAAACCCCATTCTGAAAGTTATATAAGAAAACTTGAAATCATAAAGTGATAACACATCAGAAATAAAATATTTGAATTGCACAACTCGTAAAACTTATCTTATCTTATTGACAAAATATAAGTTTGAAAAATCGATGATTAGACTTTGAGTGGACGACTCCTTAAACGACCAATAGTGAAATTTTAAAGTCGGGAACGAATATAAAACAAATTTTGAATATAGAATCTAGTGAGTTAAGAAATTTGAGAACTTGAAAATGTATAAATTCATAAAGGTTATCATTTAAATTCGATTTTGGTCAGAATTTTTATCCCATTTAACAGAATTTATTTGACATTGGTCAGAATTTATAGTATGATCAGAATGGTATTAAGAATCCTAACCTAACCTAACCTATTCTGACCGTTTCGTTATTAAATTCTGAACATTTGTTATTTTATTCTGAGAATACATCATTGTATTTTGACCGTTTTTGATTAAAATTCTGAACGTTTAATTTTTTGCCATTCATAAATAGTATTAAGAAATTTAACCAATTTAATGTTAAATGGTATTGAGGTAAAGTTGAAAGTATCAATATCGACAGCTTATGAAAACATAAAAAAATAAGTAGATAAGAAGTTTAATGCAATAAGATAAAAATATGATAAGCGTAACGGTCAAACCATATCGACACCCAAATCCATTAAGCGTAACATTCAAACCTTATCAAGAAACTAATTACCCAAATTTCCTATAAATTATCTTAAAACGAACACAACAAAGCCAACAATAAGATACCGATGCGAATGCATCGCAACAAAAATGCAAAGTTCTCACCTCGGCGCGGAATCGCCGGAAGTCAAATCGGACGCCGAGTAATGAACGAAATGCAAACCGGGCGGGATCATTTTGACGCCGCGAAACTCGGAGTCTATTCGCCAACTTTGCAAATCCACACCGAAATGGGTGCCCCGAGGGGCGCCGGCCGCTATCAGGACTCCGCCCCTCTCGAACAGCTCGCGGGCGACGTCCGAATCCATCTCCATCTCGATTTCGATGCTGGTTTAACGTTTTGTACTAATCGAAACGTGCGGTTTTATTGAATGGCGCCATTTCTAGTTTTGACAGCCACGATGACAGATCGGGGCTGCCAGTACATGTAAACGATTATGATGCAACACTTCTCTGAAATATTTGAAAAAATTATAAAAGGGTGATAAGTAGGGTTGCCGACCGTCCCGGATTGGCCAGGATTGTCCCGGAATTGGAATCGCTGTCCCGTATCCTGGACAAGTACAAAATTAATCCGGAAATTTAGAATTTGATTGACTCGCAATGATTCAAATCGCCGGAGCCGGGATTTTTTAAGGGAGAGGGGGGAGTACACTACTTTTGTGTATGTATTATAAGCAGTTTATAACGGTAAGCATTTTCAAACTTCATCACTAACTAGAACAACTTGTATGCAATATTATACTTTATGACGAAAGACTTAACGCTCATATTTAAATCTGCGGATACGCATTTATGTAACGTTCTGGGTTTGGGCAGCGCTAAAAATCGTGCTATGTTAAGGGGACCATTTTTTTCAAAGTAAAAACCAGTACACGTTTTTAAAAAATTCATGGGGGGGGGGGGGGTAAACACGAAAATTGTGTTTTACCCTAGAGGCTATATACTCTCGTTACGCCACCACATTTATTTATATATGAGTAAATCTGTACTGGTTTTATTTTACGACTAACCAGGACCACACCCAAAAAAACCAGTACTGTACTGATAAAACCAGTACGAATGGTAACCTTAATATATTAATACTAGAATAAACATAATTTAAATCTTACTCACTTGTGGAATGTAATTTGTGCAGTTTAAGATTTTTTGGTACTGATAAGTAATGGGAGGCGTCGACTGACGCCCATTCAAAGTGACAATCAGAGGTAAAAAGAAAGAGTTCGATATCCGCCAACCTTAAGTGAGCCTTATACGTGAGTGATAAGCAACGGTCCGTTAAGTATTTTTTAGTTTCAAAAATGCACAGTTACATTTAAATATATATGTGTGTAACCGAGTTTTGTTTTATTTATCATTCAAATTAGTGAAAAAAATATATAATTAACGTACTTATAAATGAATGAATCGAATACGTTGAGAATTTTAATATAAACACTGATCTTAAATTATGTACATTTTTTTGTAAAACCATAATCGAAAACTGGAACGAAAAAATTACAGTTCGTAAATCTATTTTTATTATCGAGTTTTACATTTAAAATTACACTAAATTTAAATTTATAGCAATTTCCATCTTTCTTTTTCGATCGAACAAAATATTTTTTACGGGTGGCAACAATATTTAAAGTATATGCCAACTGTAACCTCCGGCAACTGTCAACCTAAAAAGGTGTTTATCTCATTTTTTACGATAATATAAACAATGAATATAAATCTTGAATCCTCATCATAGTTTATTGATTATTTCATTAAATAAAAAAGCTTTATTCTCATTCCAGACGATGAACGTCGTCGGTTTCTGCCAAAGTATCGAAAATGCCGCACAGGGACGTCACGGAGGCCTTCTGTCGCGTTTCCTTAGCTTACGGGACGATCATGTCTTCAACAGAAATTTAATATTCAATAGCAATCTAGAAAATGTGATTGACGATAACGTTTCGAATCCGCTAAACGAAGTTGTGATCTCGCATCTGAAATGTGTTAAAGTAATTTGAAGTTTTATTTCAATGTTATATGCTATTTATTTATTCGTCTCAAATTACATTTTATGTATTTAGGCGTTGAAAGAGAAAAAAATAATGGACGCTTACAATCATCAAAGCACATGTACTACGTCCGTGACGAAATTTCTTCAACTTCAGAAAGAAGAAAATTGGTGTCTTCCCGTAATGTATACAGTATGTTTAGATTTGAGATTAGTGGCTCAGCAAGCAGAAAAATGTTTAGGTTCGTATAATTTTATATTAGTCAATTTATTTATCAATTTTACTTGATTTGGCTTCGTTTTATTCCAGGTGCATCTCAAACGCCGGGAAGTATTTTAGAAAAAGCAGCAGAATGTTTAATGGGCTGTTTTAGAGTATGCGCTGCAGATAATCGTGCTTCTGATATAGACACTAAAAGACTAGGAATGCTCAATCTCGTAAATCAGTTGTTTAAAGTGTATTTTAGTATCAACAAGTTACATCTTTGTAAACCTTTAATAAGAGCCATCGAATCGTCAGCGTTCAAAGATCAGTTTTCGTTATCTCAACAAATCACGTACCGCTACTTTGTAGGGAGAAAAGCTATGTTCGATTCTGATTACAAATCAGCTGACGAATATTTGACTTTTGCTTTCGAAAACTGTCACAGGAAAAGCGTTAAAAATAAAAGATTGATTTTGATATATTTGGTACCAGTAAAAATGCTGTTAGGTTACATGCCAGCTCAATCGGTTTTACAGAAATACGATTTATTACAATTTTGGGAATTGGTCGAAGCCGTCAAACAAGGAAATCTCAAACAAATCGACGCCGTCATGAATAAACACGAATCTTTCTTTATCAAAGCAGGCATATATCTCATTGTAGAAAAACTCAAGATTTTAGCTTATCGTAATCTGTTTCGGAAAGTGTATCTTATTGAAAAGACTCATCAAATACCAGTGAGTTCTTTACAAGCTGCTTTGAGAATAACGGGACAGGGAGATGTGGGATTAGATGAAACACAATGTATTGTGGCCAATCTCATTTATGATGGTAAAATCAAAGGTTACATTTCGTTCCAGCACAGGAAAGTGGTCGTAAGCAAACAGAATCCTTTTCCACCCTTAAGTAGCTTATCTTAATTTTCCTAAAGGTTGAAGAACATGACCATAGTAATTGTATTTTGTTTTTGGATAATAAAAAAATATTTTGAATGACTTTTGTAGTATTATTTTGTTGAATACTCATAATTTTCTCTTTTCATTTGTATATTGACTATTTTGAGAAATAATTTTGCAGAAAATCATTTAGATGGCACTCAGAGTTAGCGGTTTTTACAAAAAAACAGCTATTTCTTTGGACCCGTATTTAAACATTTTAAATTTTGAAGAACATAGTAATAACTACGCATTCTTAATTGTATTTAAGTGATTACTTTGTATTGAAATTGAAAATGCTAAATATAACAATTACTATAATCATGTCGACTGGTTATACGTATTTTCATATATAATATGCTTATCATCTTAAACACTAGAATTAAAAAATGAATATTTATTTCATATTAATAAATGTCTCATACGATTATATATTTTTAATTACACTGTATAAATACATCACTTATTAACCCAAATATATAATATTAATATTTGATATATCAACACTACATAGATGCTCTGCTTATATTTTTTATATACATAACATCAGCCTTACATAGATAAAAATGAAAAATTGAGTAAGAAAAGCAAATAAATAAGAAAAGTATATATCGATGAAAAATATGTAGATATGTAAAACGTTTTTAATGAAAATAATGTGCGTATATCTGATTCTATTATCATTAATGGCTTCCTAATCACTACGCACAGATTTTCCTTCTAAATGGTCTTCAAAAATAGAAAATTTTCATAGGTTTGACACATATTAATCTAATGTTTCTAACTGAACATAAAGTTACTAAAATGATCTATTCTCTTATTTCTTGATGGTCATCTTCATGCGTTTGATAGCTTGCATTGGAATGGCTGCTGATTGATGTTCTCCAACTGATTGCTCTTTTGACTTCAACCAACCTTGATGATTGAACTATAATACAGTCGGACATTATTATTCATGAACTGAAATTATGTCTCGAGTTTTATTTTTTTCACTTCTCTTACCTTATTTTGTGCACTTTGAGCTTTGGCTATTTCATCTCGGTAAGCTGACATCATTGCTGGGTTTGAAGCAGATTGATCAGTTGGTCCGAGTTCCAAAAGCTGGTGTATCATTCTATAATTCATTTTGCGATCAATTATTTTGTTTGATTATTGTTATTATTCTTATTCATTTTAAATTTTATTTACTTGTTTCCATGTGGTGAAGAAGCACTTCCTCCTAATCCTACTCTAGCCGAATTTACCAATTCAGGATGTTCTGTCAATGTATCTGCCAACGATTCAATCAACATGTCTAAAACGAAAATTGCCAATTTTTCATTTTATTCTAATTCGAATTATTTCAATGAATTTTAAATATTTATTACCTAGTACTTTCTTTTCTAATGCTCTCGATATACGCCCTTGTTCTGCTTCCATTTCTAAGAAGTTTGTAAATTTTTGAAGAGCCAATTGAGCTTCGTTAGAACCTCGTGCCAAAGATTGAGAAAACATTACCTGAATTACAAAATTATTTTTTTTGATCAATAAATATACGGTGTTCATCAAGACATTCTATTATTAAATTTTGTAAATTACTTTTGCAAGTTGGTAAATAATTTCTTCAAGTGAATATTCTGTGTATAAAAAATCAGCTACTCTTAATCTTTCTAACATTTCTTCATATTCTTCTTCAGATATATTCGGAGTACCTTCTTTTTCATATTGATCGCCTGTCACTGTAAATAATATCATTACACACATATTCAAAATCAATAAAACATGACAGATAAAACTTAACTTACGTTTATATGAACTTTGAAGCAAATTATCCTGTAAACTTTTTTTGTAAACATTCTGTCTCCAATCTGGTGAGCTCGCTGGTAGTTGTGGAATATTGAGTGGCAATGCTAAATTGTTACTTCTTTCATATGTCCCAGTGGCAATGGCTTTCAAAATATTTTCATGATTGAATTTTCTTAGTGGTGGAACTCTTTGATTTTCATATTGATAATTTTGCTAGAAAAAAGAGAATATAAATCTCAAATTTCAAAAATAAGTATGCTGATTTTCATATTTGTAATATTCACGTTATTAAGTTCATCTTGGATTTGCTTATCCTGTAACGTTCTTTCGTCTGTGGCACTTTTCAATCTTTGCTGAGCATAATGTGCTTGCAAATAATCTATATTATATTTGATCTCTTGAAGGAATGCAATAGCTTCTTCTCTTGTCATCTACATAAAATTTAATTTATTTTCTCATTAATACAAAATTATGATTAAAATAGCGAAGCATTTTCGTTATATTACCATTCCGCTGTGTAGAAACTCTTCAATGGCGAATGTGACACCAACTTCATCACCAGTCCAATATATGTACTCGGCCATATCTAAAGGTGAATATTGAACACCCGTATATTGTGAATAATGATCCATCTGTAAATATTATAATTTTATTTATAAATATCATTATTTATCCATTCATAATATATAATTTTTTTCAATGATTACATTATTATTTTCTTCTTGGGAAATATCTGCGTTGAATGCTCTACGATTTCCATTTTCAGTAATTTCCTGAGCTGGCAAAGGTCCTGGTGGTTGAGGAACAGCCTCGCTGGCAGGTGTCATTAATCTGGCAGCACCAGGAAATGCCTAGGAATATATTTAAAAATATTTTGTGTCACTTTATAGACAATTGTGAATTGTAAATATAATATATCACATTAAGTATTGACTTTGGATGCAGACAAAAAATCTTCATTAATAAAATTCAAAGTGATTACCTTTCCTACTTCTTTTTGTCCTTCGTTCGCCGAATCGTGTACAATAGTACGATGAACTCCTTCGCTGGGAATTTCTAATTCAGTTGTTGAGTGTTCATGAGGCTTTTCCCCAGGGTTTCCCGACGACTCCGAATGCTGATGAACTCTTGCCACCAATTTTCCATTTTCATCGACTGAAACGAAAACAGATAAAGTCAATTAACTTGCAATTTGCTCTCTATTATTCTCATTTCTGTACGTACTGTATTCGCTTAAATCGTGTCGTTCGTTTTTGTGTCCGTTTTCTTTCAATATGGTAGATGTTTGAGTTTTCATTATATGCATCGATTGATCTGTAAATGTAAAAATAAAAGATTTCATTTATTATTGAGACTAAAATTAATTATTTTTTATCAAAATCATACTGCGAACGCTCCGAATAACATTGCAGATGATTGAGAGAAACTACTTAACTCCCTCCGTCTCAATACAATGAAAATGAATGGAAAAACCGTGTATCAGATTGTCATCGGATAAATAAGAAAATGTTCGGAAATAATCTCTATTAGCCAATCGTTTTATGTACACGGAAATTGTGTATATGAAAAGATAAAAGTTGACTACGTTAACCCAATTTATTTTTTCCTAGACTGTCAATAAAGTTTTTCCGATTTGCGCATTTGATAAATCCAAAGTAAGCAAAAACTACCTGAGAGTTAATAAAAAGTTTTTTATGCTCAAAGACGAAATGTTTTATTTGAAAAAAATAAACACTTGCCGCCTTCCAATGGATGCTTCAAACTCTCCAACTCCTGCACTTCCTCGTCCTGCGAACAATAAAATAAAATCAATTTTTATAAAGACGAAAACTCCCCTGGGATTCCGAAAAAAGCTATGAATTTTTCATAACATAATATCTCGAGGAAATCTTATTAGGTATCTTATATATCCGTCTTCTGGGAACTCTTCCCGATAAAAGTGTTCAGATATTTTCAGCTGAAAATATACCCTCGTTTATGCGCACATACGAAGCAGAAGTCGTATAAGGAAATCCAATTCTTATCAAAATAGACACAAAATCGCAAAATTCGATTGTGCCTCGATTGGAACGACACTAAAAAGAAGTATAAAAGCAACCGTTTATTTTTCATTTTCAAATTCACGCTTTATTATGTTTATCGTGAAACGAACGATTCACCTAAATAAAAGGCGAAATGTCGATTGATCATACTTAAAGATTAAAAAAGCTGACTTTACAATAGATAATTTTATTCTGAAAACGAGCAAAAAAACTTATTTATAATGCATGTATATTAAATGAGATTGTATTTGGATTCTGGTTTAGAAATTTGCGAATGAATCGATTATCAATTTGTTGAGAATATTGCAATATATCCATATGGAAGTTTTAATACAATAGAATTCCCTTAAATGCAGCTGAAATTCTCCATAGGAGGGATTAATTGGTAGTTAGTATATCATTTAATATTCCAAAGTCGCAAGTTCACGTAGCCATAAAGCCAGCAGCAAGACCGCAAAATCTTCCGAGCACATTCATAACTAATTCATCAGAAGTAGGTTCGAATCTGGAATAAATTCATACTAGATCGTATACGTTTCACGTTTCATACACATGTAAAAATTCCACGTGGAAAATCGAGAAAATTTTCAGCACAAACACGCAAACGCAATTTGCAAAAGCGGCGACGAAATTTAACGCCTTTTATGAAAATATTTTTTTAATTCGAATACAAATTAATGCGAAAATTTTACATAACTTCCACGCAATCAAAAACCTATTAAAATGAGCCGTATAATTTTCGCGATGATCAAAGTACGCAATTTCGTTCTGCATTTAATTCAAAATCATATTTTATCAAAACCAATAAACACATAATTGAAATGTATTCGTATATTTTAGGGATGGAGAAAATCCACGATTCCAATATAGTGGTCGTCATACAATAACGTTTTGTTGCGATTGCTAAATCACAAATTGCAAAGGATTTTAAAGAAATTGGAGCATAGCAAGTACATCTTTTTGATAAAGTGACAAGATCTCGAAGGTTTTAGATATATTTTGACATGACGACGTTCTAAGGTTAAAAGTTTACTTCAGTTTGGGACCGTCGCAAAATTTAGTTGGAAATTTCTGCAGGAATATATAAGTGATGTACAAAATCGAATTAACATTTCTGTTTGAACTTTAGAAGTTTGATGACGTCCGTGATGAACTTTACGAAAACGCGTATCATTAAATGCTGACTCGTTTGTAATTTTTGAGCCTTCCATTATAACATAAGCTGGTTTCGAATAAATGTGCTGTCTATTAATTTTCAAATAAACGTACATCGTTTAGAATATTATTGTCATCATCATCATTATCGACCCGTTTTGTGTCCACTGCAGGACATCAAATATTGGGGGTCCAAGCTAAAAACCTTATCCGGGAACCAACCTCGTATCGAAATATTATTGTATCGTAATTAAATATGATTATTTTATTCAATCAAAATTTTACCCTTTTTTATAATGCGTATGTTATAACTGTTATATGTTATAACTGGAAACCAGATAAGAAATTTTTGAAAATATCATCATCAAGTGCAAATCATTCTATATCCACTATTGGATGAAGACCACTTAATCCTCTTCCACTTTTGTCTATCTTAAAAAAAAACCATATACTCCACATATTCGAAAATATATCAAGTATTATTTAATACAAGATCAATACTTTAATATTTCCATTCCATTCAATCATTCATACACCAAATCAATCCGCACTATAACGCATCGACAACACGAAAAAACACCATTAATTTTTACATCCACACAACACGAAAAACAACAGACAAAGGTCGAAATCGCATCATCCCCCAAAAAAAAATAACACTAAAGAACAGGCCGATTTCCAGATAACGTCGTTAACGAACGCTCATCCAATGACCCAATTATTATCGATGACGCATGAGACGCCGTTTCGTTGGAACAAAACGGATACCGCCGTTTTGGATACCGAAACGTTTCGAATGTGTGTTTCGAATATTCGAGGGCTGATTATCTGCTCGACGACGCAAATTCGAGTGCCCTTTGATCGGCTCACGTGCGTCAGTTATCGTGCTAATGCGAATCACATAACGGGGTATGTTTTGGCCACGTGTCGCTTTTCGGTGTGTGTATGTGATTTATGGGGGTGGCATATTATGTTTTGTCGAGTGTGTCGATAGATTTGTGATCGTGGATGTCGTCGATGAGAGATACGGGCTTTTTGATGATGATGGAAGTTTGGAGTGATAAGATAAAATTTGGGTTGAACGTTGAAAATCGTTATTAATTGAAATAGTGACATATGGTACTCGAGTTTAGTGTGTGAAAACGAAGTCGATTATAAATTGAGTGATTTTTCACTGTAAAATTTGTTGTGTCAAAGAATATTTGAGGGGCTCGCAGTAAATAATGCTAAGCGATATTTGTCACTTTTGGAAATGTTAAGAAAAACAGTTTACATGCATTTTTAATAGATAAAAATAAAACTAGAAGTGACCCGACATAGTATTATACTTTCATCTTTTTAGAGAATGTGGAATTATTTATTAATTTCTGTAGTAAGAGTACAAATTTTTGTAGTAAATAGAAAAAACTCAATTTTATAATTTTGGCACTTAGCACTATTTACTGCTGATCACCTCATTTATTAAATAAAATAAAAAAATCATTTATTTGCTATGTTGAATATTTCAATCCTTTTCATATTCGAACAAAAGTTGCATATGTATAAACATGTTATAAAGTGTTAAATTAGATAATTTAACAATGATACTATAAAGTTATGGCTCTCCAAATACGATTTTTGGTTTACAAATTCTCATATACTTTTATCCATGTTATGTTAAAAACTAAAAGTTTTTCATAGTTATTATGTAATTAAACTCATATAATAAATATTAGTTTATCGCAACACCCATAAACCAAGCATAATTAATAAAAACAACACATACAGCCATAAAATTTATGAGGTTGTTTTTCGGTACATTTTCAATTTTTATTTAAAAATCAAATTTATGTTCGTGTCGTGTTTGTTAATATTGTATTATTATAAATAATACAAGTGGGAGAATCGTGTGCTTGCTGGAAAAATTTCATGCTATGGTTATTTTAATTTACTTTTTTAAATTGGAATATGATTGTCGACTGTGAGTGAAATCATAAAGCTTTGTGTTTCTTGATCCATGTAATCAGTGTTTCATGGTAATTTTAATGTTTTCTTTGCAAATGATTATTTTTAATTTTTATAATATTTTTAATATATAATATGTCTATGTATATATGTATGTATTATATACATGTTAAAAAGGTATCCAAATATATTTTCACTAGTATATAAGCCCGATGCTAAAAACATCAGCTGTGAATTGATAACCATAGATACTATTACGTAATAAAATAAAAATTAAATATATCTATGCAAAAATATTTTATAACCGTGCTGTTGCAAAATGCCGTTGAACCCAACAACTATTTTGTTCATTATCTCCAGAATATAAGATTTTTGGCGATTATATCCATTATTATGATGACCATAAAGACTAAATTTGGAGTTCGCGATTTTCAAGCTCGAGAATGATGTAAATAGTGTAGCGATTATAGCCATTATTTTAATGGGTATACGGGCTAAATTGGAATGCATAAGAACTCGCGAATATAAAGCATCATATTATAGACGTAAACTGTATATGCACAAAAACCATATTAGAATCAATACTATAAAAAGTCGCGAGCGTCATTCGAACTTCACACAAAACGCATTATCAATTTACCGCAATATCAATGAAAAAACCTCCGATTGAAGAATCGAATCACGCACGAAAAGATAAACAACAATCCCCTCAGCGACGAGACCAATCCCATTGACATTCAACCCCATAGAAGCACATGGGAGTGATCTTCCACTGCGGAAGCGCGTAATGGAATCGCCGAAGCTTTATACACCATCGTGCCATCCGACGGGTGTTTTACGCGATTTCCGCCTAACCTAATTCGACCTGGACATGAAGTGGCCGTAAAATAAGTCGGGGACACCTCCAGGATGGCGATGGATGCTGCTGGTCAGTGTGGTGTGTGCATTTCGTTCTTTCAGAGGACTGGAAATTGCATATTGTCTTTACTGTGAGGTTCTTTGTTGTACGGTTCGTTTCTTTTGTATGTAAATTTTGGATGATTCGATCTGTGTGATGGTGTGGGGTGATGTTTTGTTGATTGAGGTGTTATTTTTGTGATGGTGAGATTTTTCGAGGTATGATTACGAAGATGAATATAAATTCACGTGAAACGTGAAATTCGATTCGAACATTATTATATAATAGTAAATAGACCCGATATTAATAACATCGGCTGTGGGTTTGTTAAGAAACGTAAAACGATAAAATGTGAAAACCAGATTGTGTGAACCCGAAATGTGTACCCGATTTGTATTATATATTTAATATTTAATTGATAAAATCGAAATAGTTCATTTGTTATTTGTTTGTGACATATAGGCAAAGCCAGAGGCAGTAGCTAATAAGCATCATATTATAGATGTTAACTGTATACTCATAAAGACCATATTATTATAAAAAGTCGCGAGCGTCATTCGAACGAATGAACGAACACATACACACAGAAATCCGTGATTATATATAGGAGATATTTGTTTGTTTCAAAACAGTATTTTCATCACAAAATCTGAAGTGAGTGAATCTAAATTTCCATGTAAATGAAGAAAACAGCTTTACTCTTTATCATAAAATAAATAAAGTTAATTTACATCGAAATAAATTTAATTAACGATTCATAATTTGAAAAACCACCAATTTCTAAATATATTGTAATTTCAATATTCTGACATTCAAATTCAACAATCGACCAATTGAGATTAATTACTCTCGATATATTTCACAGGAAAGGGTATTTTAACGAACTTTTAATTCATCTATTTTCCAATTAAAAAATCCTTAGAATTTTAATTGAAATCAATATATCCCAAGTGTCACCTTTCAAACTAGAAATTGTGACACGACTTTTCGATTATAAAATTGGATAATAGCGAAGCGTTGATTGAAAAAAAAAAACAATTTTGGAAATTCAATTATGTGCGATAAATTGAAATTCTATAGGCAATCAGAAAAAAAGCTTTAAGCTAAAAAAAATAATAGTAATCGATATGAAAATTTTGCGATTTCGGCGAACTCTGAAATATCTCACGACAATTCATTTTTAATTTTCAAAATTAATCACTTTAATTAATAGCCAAGATAGTAAATTTATATTTAAACATTTCTACGGTGTATTTGCTAAAATATAAATCCATTTTTTCATACAAATACGAGCTTGCCGCCGGCGTACGTTCATTTCCAAAGTGAAAACGTCGCCCCGGGCAAA
Organism: Hydropsyche betteni; assembly: GCA_028571205.2. Taxonomy (NCBI): domain Eukaryota; kingdom Metazoa; phylum Arthropoda; class Insecta; order Trichoptera; family Hydropsychidae; genus Hydropsyche; species Hydropsyche betteni. The sequence goes on from JAOXNN020000006.1 coordinate 3,000,726, forward strand.
GTCATAAAAAGTGACGATCCCCATAGAAAACTTTTCTCGTTAGTACATTTTATTTCAGCGAAATTTGAAATTTCGCACATTAAAAAAATAATTATTAAACGTACCTTCATCTGTTCGTGTTGTTGTCCTCCGATTCCATGAGCGCCAATTGCATCTACAAAAAAATCACAATACAATCAGAAAAATACGATGGAAGTTTATACAATCGGTGACAATTTCGATTAGAAGGACGCGATTCGTTGTGTAAACATTCAAAAATTGTGTTCGCGGTCGATATATATATGGAAAAATATTTGTTTTCTTGTTTGCCTTTCGCTATTTACCCCACGATATTGACACTACGCGTGTGCTTTCCATCCAATAAACAAACGCACGTGACGGCGAAAATTTCCGGGAAACCCGAATTTTTCCACCTAAAAAGCCTCCTTGCGGTATCAATGTTACGTTAAAAAAATAATTACAATTTTCCGGTCGGTCGGAAGCATAAGCCGTAACTTCGAAACGAGGCAATATTGCGGGAAACTGGCACAGCCTGAATTTTACGTCTATCTAGAAAGTTCTTCCTTGTGTTCGGTTTTATTAAAAAATTTTGGTGCAGCGCTCTATAAAAATTATTATGTTTGCAGTTATTGTAGTATTCGTGGTATTGGATAACTTGAAAGCATCCACTTGTATATGAAAACGTGTAATCGATGCTTGATTGATGACCGCATCTTTCCATTTATTCGTACATTATTATTCGTATGGGAATTTGTATTTTTATTAAATTTTTTTGAATACATAAGAACGACCTATGAAACTCTACTAGTTTATGCATTCATTCTTATCGTGGAAATAAAAACTTATCGTAGAAATAAGTGTGTTACGGTATTTTTCTTTTATTCAGTTTTTTATCTGAGATTTCTAGAAAGAAAATCCTTACATAAATCGTGATACAAAAACTTACAAGTTTTCTTTTATTCATTTAATAAGTTTATAATTCAGAACTTCTCGAAAGCATGCTTACATAGGTAGGCATCTATGAATCATAAAAATTTTATTGGTTCGAGAAAATGTCGAAACCTTTGTGTAAACACATGTTCTGTTCATCTTTTATCCATGAGAACTTTCCATCGCGTCTCATACATAAGATAAATATTAAAATAAAGTTTGTCCAAACGTCGAGCGACATTGTCGGGTGACAATCAATTTCGACGGCGTTTTCGTATAACATAATAATTTTCCTCAGCGAAACCACATTCATATATCCAAAAGTACCTTTAATATATTATTAGGAATATTTATGTATGTAGTTTTTCAACGAAAAATTTATTAAAAAAATTACATTTTTCATCAAAGTAATAAAAATCATTTGATTCTACTTAAATACAAACAAAAAACCTTTTACTTATTAATCTGATATTTTAAAATAATAAATCAACGATTTTTTTTCAATAATAATGATTTGATATTAAATTACATAATAATTTTTATAGAATACTTAAGTTGAGCTATATTTGATGCAGTTTATATAATAGTTAAGTACAATTACATACAATACATATAATTAACATGACACTACGTGCATTTGTTATAACTTTCCAATTCTTCGAAAGTTATTCATCACTTATATAAATCCCAAATTTTTATTATATTGATTTTTCGTACAGAAACCTTAATGATCTGCGCACGACATTAAAAATAATTTTTTATTTTATATAAATATATTTCAATTATAAGTTAACCACAATATAATACAATCCCAGACTAAAATGCCATCTACGTGTGTCAAAACAAACAGTAACAAAATGTTTCACATACGACTTCTGTATACACATCGTAACCGCAACACGTCTACGATATGAGAATTTCGTAACCCCGTAAACCGTCCGTAAATTATGTAATATTTCCCGACGCGGCTCGTTTCGGCCATTAAATGAAAACTAAATCAGCTCTCCAGCTCGTGTAATGAGATATTTATAACGCATTTACCTTGAGGTTAAAACACTGTAAGGGTCTGCTAACAAGCTGTCACGTAGTACTAAAGACCTGGGCATTAGGACATTGCTCTTATTCGAGGAAAAAAGGCATTTTGATTTATTTCCCTTGCGTAAATATGGGCGTGGAAAACTGACAAAAAATATGTGAAAAATGTCCGCACTTTACCGTACGGAGAAAAAAATCTATATGTTACTTATACCGCGGTATGATTTATTGATATTGAGTCTCAATAAGATTGAATTTTTATAAGGCTTTTTTGTAAATAAGATTTTTGTTTTTGAACGTATCGTAAATTTCGGCGAAACTCGCACTTTATGATGGTTATTGGAAAAGTTATATAATTTATGTGATCGGTGAAAAAAAATTATGTAATATTTTTCTAAGCATCGATCGTTGAATAAGAGCCAAACAATGCAGTCGTTTTATGCACAACGCAATAGGTTTATTTCGTCGTCGGCATTTGTATGGTTGGCTTCCGTTGTGGAAAATTTCTAAAAATACTATTTTTGCCTTTCTTTCTTTTCCTCCTTTTGTTACAGCCTTCGTGCTCGTTATTTTTCAAATCTTTGACTTAGTATATTTCTCATATTCTTTTCTCGCGGCTGTCTCTGAGCGCGATGGCGCTCTCGCGGGATTTCTTATTATTTTAGTTATGAACGTAACTTTTCCTTGGAAAATTCTAATGTAATTAATCGCTCAAGTTGCCATAATATTGCACACCTTAATATTTCACTCACATTTTCTATTAATATTAGAAAAAATACCTTTTTTATAAAAAAAATTGAGGTAAATAAAACGTTCTTACATCATTCCTTTTGCTGTAATTTTTTTTTTAAACACGTTTTATTAAACATAATAAAAACATTGCAATATACGTTCGTTATGAAAAGAAAATATTCACGGATGATTTATAAGTAAAAACGTATTTTCGAATGTGGTATCCGAAATAAGTAAAACGTCACGGACGTTGTATTTAATTATATAAAAAGTGTAATTTTCTCACAGAGTCTACGCTTCGTTTAACTTTCATTACGAAAATTAGTTGTTTTCGAACTGAAATTTTGCACGAACCGTAGCTAAGTCAATTGACTCTAAACTAATTACTACTTTTTAAATTGCGAAAAAAAGCACTTTGATATCATGAAAAAAATTACTAATAGGCGGAACAGTCTTACACAGATTATCTCATCTCTGCCGTGACAATTTGTCGTTAAACTTTATCTGCAAACTCAATTTACGTGACATATTTCCACTGAAAAAAATGTATTTTATTCATAAAAAGTTAAATTTATCACGTAAAGCCAATTTTTCAGCATCGCAAAAAATATCGTGAAAAAATGGCTTTTTTTTCTCCCCAAATCCTTTTAGGATTGTCGACACACGCAATCGCTTCAGGGCCCAAAGGGTCAATCTTCTACCATCGATATTATGGAACAAGGCCCGGCTTAATTAAAAATCTGGAATCCGGCAAGAGAAAGAAAAAGCACTCTGTGATAAATCTCTTTTATTTCGGGATGCGAGTAATTCGTTCAGGTTTTATTGCTTTCTAATTCGCGCTAAAAATGTAAGATACATCCATTGCAGTTTCGCTTAATGAAATTATTATCGATACATGTATTTTTATACATGTATATACATTTTGGCGATGTTATATAATTATTTTTATTCGAATACGAAATAAAAGTAGGTCCTTTTTTATATCATGTGTGAAAATTCCCAGTAATCGAAAAAAACATTTTCAATGGTATGATCCTTTTTCGATTTTCGTATAAACGTGGTATTTTCGATCAAACGCTCACAAGTCACAAGATACCTTATACTTACTGAACGAGACTTTTCGCATCTTTTGAAATTATTTTATCGATAGTCGTTAATGTATCCACGATCTATACATAACATATACTTTTAAAAAATATTATTAAAAAATTTTCAAACGAACGTACCTTTAAGATTATACCACGACATTACGATAAAAATCGACGATCCAGCACAAGTACAACAATAAAAACTGGTTGCAGAACAAACACGAGCGTTCAATTCTTTGATAGAAAAGGTAAAAAAAAGCAACGAAAGCGCTGCTTGAATCGTAAAAGTGCATTTTATCGGTCGTTTCATCTGCGTTATAAGCGAAAACGCTTTTCTTAATCCAACGTTGGAAAACTGTACTAGCGCTTTTCATCGAACATAATCCATTCCGAGGGGTTTTTTTACAAGAAATTTGCATCTAGTGCACTATTCAACGAATGGGAGTTGTCTTGCGATTTCCGTAAATAATGCGAAAATGGTCTATCGTCTGAGAGTTAATGGATTAGAAATCGATCGATGAAAAACGTGAATTTTTGATGTTACATAACAAGAATTTTGTTTGAATTTTCAATTTTAATTTCGTAAAAGGTTTCGTATAATCTAAGTTTCTTCCGCTACGTATGAATTATTAACTATCTCATTGAGCTCTTGTACCTTATTAAATAGAAAATATCGTTGTTTTAAATTATTAATATGAAATTTCCCTTTGAACGATTTTAATATTTTTTTAAACAAAATTCTTATTATTTTTTTGTAAATAAATGGAAATTGTTTCGAAAATAATATTTGACAATGTCAGAACTGATATATTCGGTTGATTTTCGTGGAATTATAGCGATCAATCAAATCTTTCTGATTCGATTTATCCAATAACATGTTGCGTGACACAAGATTGCTCAATTCTCACCTGAATCGTGATCGAATTTCATAACTTCTCATCCATTATACAAACCGAATAACTTTTGTCCACGTACACCCAGGTAACAATAATGGAATATTAAATGTAGACGTCTGAGCGAACATGATTGGCACTAAACTACGTCACGTAACACGAATTATACAGACCGAGCTACCTTCACAGGAATAAACTCAGATTGTGGATTTATGGATTTATATCGAACTCTTAAATATAATATAAACAGATATGAAATAATATGAATACGAGCATATTTTCGATATCTTTGATCTGTGTCCCGTGAATTATCTTAATCGAAATTGGATTCCGTGAATTTTCCAGACTGATTTTCCAATTTTCGCGTCGCCCCTTTGAAGGGTTTTCCACGAAAATTGGCGTTCGCTTTGTCATCTGTCAATCCTTGAGCGGAAATTAAAACGTAACACTAGACAAATTATTATCAGTTCTTATTCAACGCAATTTAACAATTTCGTCGTCCTAAACGACCGCCTCTGAGGCGCAAATTTGAAACGTAAACAAGGTTTCGTATAGTATTCGTTCACATTGTACGTTCCGTATTCATATTCTGAGTGTAATATAAAATTCCTTTTGCCTGGCCTTTTAACTTTAGAGGAATTTATAATATGACGTATTTCCATTGTACTTTCATCCTTTGTATGAATGCTGCGATTTTTTCCCCGATGTAGATAACTTCGAATGAAACGAGCTGCCTTTCCGTTCCATTGTTCATATGAGTTTGTATTAAAATTCAACGCATACATATCTTTTTTATTTATTTTTGGCTCAATCTAAATGATTCATAAATCAAATTCGTGGGATAGAGAGAAGTGTGTGATAAACTCGATTTTTCCGTGTAAATATTGTTTTTCATTGAAACGTTGAATAATCTGATATCAAACGAAATTTATCCAGCGAAATTTTTTTTTGAATTTTAATACTCAAATAAAGATTATATCGAACGAATTAAAATTCATTTTAATTTTTTCATAACACCATCAAAATATCACAAGAATAAAATTTATTTAAATAATTTTATATTATTATTATTATTTTGAGTCAAATGAAAAAAAACATTCTGAATTAATACATTAAAACAAAGTGAATTCGTTTTTATTGAAATCAACTTATTATTCTGACTTTTCTGTGATTTTTTTAAATTAATAAGATACAATATTCATCATTTCATCATGGAAAAAATCCGAATATTTTTTTAATCAACTGGGATTGATGCTTTAATCGCGCTCTTGCACAATATTTGCCAAGAGTAAACAACGTAGAAGAAAATCGCTCTGGACAAACATTCAGATTATTAAATCCTTTTTCGCCGAACGAAACACATTTTCCGAAAAAAAAAAAAAAAATACACCGAGTAGACGGATTTGGATCCGAAAACATCTAAAAGAAACATCTTGAACAAAAATAACCAACCTTTCACTCTACATGCTTTTTATTCACATATCATTCAATTTTCCCATAAAAATTGAATTCAAGACAAAAAAAAAATTATTCTAGCTCATTGGTGATATGCAAAAAATTACTGATGTGTTCCCAAATACAATAAAAATATAAAAGAGTTCTTTTAACGAAAAAATCAATTGTATAATATTAATTGTTTTTCACATTAAAATTTAAGAAGAGCTACAACAAATAGATGTCAGTAATAAAAAATACGATGTGAATATTTTTTTCTTTTGAAATATAACATGCATTCAAAAAATAACCAACAAGTCATATAACTTTTTTTATTCTAATACACTTTATCGTTAAAATATAATGAATCACTTTGACAAATACGCCGCGAGTTGGTTTTCTCTGATCTGCGGGATTTAACGTTACACAAAAAATGAGGAAAGAAGCCTTTTTAATGACCTGTTACGAAGGAAGCTCTAGACATTCCGGGATTAAGCCCGAGTCTGATCCTCCGGAGGCTTTGACAGGAAAATTCCACGTGTACAAAGAGGGGGTGGTCGCTCATTGTAGTTTGCCTCCTTTATGTTGTGTGGCTATTATACAAGAAAGGCGAAACGGTTCTGAAACGCGGCTTCCGGGATAATTTGCGCCCCATCGTTTTTCCCGGAAAAATTCGAAGAAAAGTCGGGAAAATATCGGGCCGGTTTCCAACCAGCGGTGCGAAAATAGCTCTGTTTTTAAGGTGGGGTTGTTTCCGTTTTCGCTGCATGGGAAATGTTTTGAATGTAAATGTATCAAGGTACTATTTAAATTTTAACATTTTTTTTTATTTTTATGCAAATGAATATTTATGAATGTTTCTTTATGTATTAATGTATAGGTGGGTTGTTGAATTTGGAATGTTATCAAGGTTGTAATTTTTGGAATATCATCATGTGTTGTTGAATGTTATTAGGGTGTGTTTTTATCATGAATATAAGTAGCACATTATTTGCCTTAGTATATACAATATAATACGATAGCTATTTTTTTTACACAATATCGATATTCTATATTTTTCTTTACAAGGAAAACAAAATGAATATCTCACATTCGTTTTTTAAAGTTCGATGCCTGTATATTTTCAAAAAATATACGAGCCATTATATATATTTTTTTATTATTGCATATTAATCACGGCTAAACATGTGTTGAAAAAAATTCGTAATCCTGATTTTTTTGCGGAAATTCAATACTGAAGTTATACATTCATTAATATAAATTTTATCTTTATACAGAAGTCATAAAGATATGTACCGCCTTATTAACATCTAGCATTTCGGTTTTGTTCAGATTTTCTTCTTGCGTATTTTCCAACTGTTTCTTCTCACTGGAAACTCTCATTAATATAAATCATCCCCTTTTTGTTCCTTTCACTTCCTCTGATCAAAAAATTGAAGCGTGCTTCATCAATCATTTTTTTTATTTCGTGTATATATTTACCACTATTAATTGGTATTAAAAAACGTAATCAAATTGAAAACCGAAATTGTTCGCTGCGAAAAATTTCATTATACTATTCATTTTTTGTAAATATTGAATCTTTATAACGGTAAAGTTACATTGTTTTTAAGGATACTTTAACAAAAATACTCAAATAAAAGTTAAGCATACCTTGGAACAAATTTAATGAAAACAAAAGTCACATTTTCCCTTAATTATAAAATTCTAACAATAAGAAATAGCAGAAGAAAGCAGATAAATTTGCGTATTAATGCTACAAATTTTTTTTAATTAGATGCTCCATGGTAACGGATGAATTTATGAATAATTTGGTATACTTTTAACCCTTTGGTTCGGTGTTAAGTACAAATATACTCAAATATTCATAATGGAAGCAAAAAGCGGCACAGTTAGAAAATGCATACACATTTTTGCTTTCAGATGAAAAAAATTAAAACGAACTTTTAGTAGCAAGCAGATTACATATTTCATTTCACGTATTTTCGATGTAGAAAAAGTAAATGTATGAAAAAAAAGTTCCGACATCGAGTAAACTCAAGTAACAAAATAAATAGAAAATTTTTTGTAATATTGTTATTCTGAATTTGCTGAAACATTACTTTTTGCTTGCAGAATAGGTTAATCTACATGAGCATATTTTTATATGCATTTTTTTACACTTTTCTTTTTTGTTCAAATATCGATTTTGCTCTTTTATTTGAAATAAGGAATTTTCTTATATACTTTCTCCTGCATTCTCGTTTTGAACAAAGGAAACCGGAGCTTTTCACGACTAAAACTCATATTTTTCTCTGAAAGATTTCCTTCACATGCCGTAATTGCGCAACACAAACTCCACAATACATTCACGTGCAGTTCAACTCGAAAATTTTCTAATATTATATTTAACAATTATATAATCGCAACGAAATCACATTTACAGCTCAATCAATCAAGTCAAATTAACGTGCGCGAATTCGCCAAAAAAAACCCATCGCTTAACTGCGTAGTTAATCGACCAATTTTCTCGGCTGTTGATGTTTCGTTTCTCGTCAAAATAACGCGAGATTGCGTGTTTTCGTATTGCGATAGCCTCTTTTGTTAGTTATTAAAATGCTTCAAACGGCCACGTTTCAGAAGACGTGCGAGTTTTATAAGAGCGAAAAACTCGACAATATAAATATTTGTGCGAATAATGTCAAGAATTTCGATCGAATCATAAATAATTCCTTCCGTTCGCAAATATTTTTGTTCTGAGCTATTGTTATTTCAGAGTACACGCCAACTTAATTCTCGATCCGGTAAGATTATGGAATATTTAAAATGTTATATATATATTTTTTTTACCGTGATCCGATTGTGATTGGGGTAAAGCTGCTGGATCAACGAAACTCCTATGTGCCGACATCACACATGCTCCTAACAGCAGCATGGTCAGAAATCCGCCCATTTTTAAAATCTGAAAGAAAAAATACACATTTCAATATTTAAATTCAAATCATTATTCATCTACATTCAAATTTTACCAAATGAAAGTTTTATGAATATAAATTGAAAAGTTCATTTCGAGTGTCGCGTAAATGAGACGTCATTTTTTATAAAAAATATTTTTTTAACAAAAATTTGAATAGAAACGGCAATTTCAAGATATTTTTTTTATATTTAATATTCGGCCCATTTTTTCATATTGATTCAATACAAATGTTTTTATATGTGATGCAAAATTCACAGAATCCAAAAATTTAATAAAATTCTTTAATCGTATTCAAAGCGAATACTATGAATAGCCATTAATTAATCAAAAGTCTCTTTCGATACCTAGCCTATAAATAAAACGAAAAAAGGGACAAAAAAGGTACCCCTGATGGGATTCGAACCCACAATCCCCGGCTTAGGAGGCCGATGCCTTATCCATTAGGCCACAGGGGCTTAAGAAAGTCTTTTTACGCTCAAGATTCTATTCGAAAAACGCTTTTCGAATCGAAACCGGCAATTAAATGACAATTAATTCGATGAGAAAACGACAAGATGTCCGTTAAACGTTCCTATTGAATGATGGATAAGGCTTAATGGAAATGCGCTCGAATCGATAGTAAAGTGTCTATTGAGTTTAAATTTATGTTTTTTTACTAAAATGATATTAGCCATTATATAAATGGTTTTTGATCAATTGTTTATTTTAAAAGAAAAGTGAAATTAAACTCGATTATTAGATAAATATTCGAACTTTCTTAACATTTTTCTTTTATCTTTAAGTGGCTAGTGGATTCTTATCTTAAAATGAATATCCCTCGAACTTCTATCTGCATCAAAAAGGCCTTGTCCTACTTTGTATATGAGATATTTTTCAATTCACAATGATAAAAATAGTGGATATTATATACGATGCATTATTGCTAAGCTTGAATTATATGATGTATAATAATAAAGTTGATTCAAATATACAAAAAACCAACATAAATCATTTTTAATTAAAATGAAAAATCGTTAAATTAATAAAGAGTCTATCAAAATATTATTCATAAACTTTCTCGAAAGAATTTTCAATAACTTAAATTAATTCTTTATAAAGTTTTATTAAAAATTCTTCACAACTTTCAAAATATGATTTTCACGTCATTCTATCAAAAACTCAACTATAACATCATCAAAGACCTGTGGATACAATTCAATCCATACTCTTGATCGTTCATCTAATTTTCATAAGGCCTTCAATTTCCCTCATATTCGAACCATCGGGGTCACACAACCTTTGAATAATTCGACTCGACACCAAAAATTCGGAATCAGGCGGCCAAGGGGAAGTTTCATTAAAACGTCAGTTCGGACGCCGTTTGCATTATTCAATCCGTTCGTGACGCAAAACGGTTATTTCGGTGCCTAGTGAGATCACACCCGATGTATATTACGACAAGAAAGTACAAATGTACGCTTTAGAACACAAATAACAAATATTTGATACACGTGCAGAAATAAATCACGGAAATCGCGTACGAGTAACAAAAAACAGCGATAATGATCCGACATATGTGGCCTGAAAAAGGGTCTTCCGTGAATTGCGCTCAGAAATAATTTTCAAAAACAAAAATAGCTTTTTCAGATGATACATCGTCTTTTATAAAAGCTTTAATATTTATCATAGTTTGGCTTGGTCTTTGTTAATGGCTTTTTAATATGTATTATTATCGTGTTCGGGATGGTAATGGGAAATATTCAAATTTGTATATTTCCATAGATAGTCAGTTTGAATTTTATATTCATTATGTATGTATATAATCTGCGTATGTTCGATTTATAAATTTTGTATATGAATAAAGCCAACGGGCATGAACAAAAGGATCGTTTGGAGAAAGAATTGCGAAAACCACATTGCGAATTTTGCGGATGAATAATTCAAGGGAAATTGTTAGGCAGGAACACGGAAAACACCTTTTATTGTGATATAAAATAATGAAAATGGCGTGAAAAATGTATGTAAAACATAACGTTGCACTTCATTGAATTACTCTTTGCACTCTGAAAAAACTTTTTAAGAATTGTCAAATCATCTTTAGAAACCATTTTTTTTTTACTTCGATTTATTTTTTTTGTACATCTTATGCACTAGAATTATTTTATTATCATATTTTTCTATAAATATCATAAAAAAATAATAATTGTATCAATTTATACGCTGATATATTTTTCAATGAAACAATTCAATGTGAAGAGGATTTCGTTTTCAAAATATTATCTTCGAAAACACAAATAAATTATTTTATCAACATCGGGCTTAGTAGCACTCAATTATGTTTTCGTACGAAACGAACAAAATGTATTTCATATATCTTTGCACAATATATAAATAGGTACTTATATCAACCATATAATTATACACCTTATTAAATTTGATAAAAAAAGAAACAACTAACACGCAACACGTAAAAACCTCTACAAAGTTTCACACTTTATAACGTCCCAACAATCTTCTTTCTTTTAAAATAAGATTATATCAAATAATATTATGGCGGAAATGTGCGGTTAACCCTTTCAATGGAAACACTAGAAAAGGTCAAGGCGTCAATTGAATAAACGTTCGCTTTGATCAAACTATCGATAACACTCTTTCACTTCGGTTGATTCAATGGGAAACTCTTTACCATTTCCATTCTGCCAGATCTGGAATGGACGTTTATACACTTTTTTTTATTCGTATAATAAAATAAAAAGATGAAAGCTCAAAACGAGAAATATTTGTCATTTTTTTGAAAGGTCGTTTGTTTGTGACGTCCGTGCAAATATAATATGTTTATGACGACTTCAAAGAAAACCTGCAAACAATGTGTGTTGGCGTTCGCAAATTTTCACCACTTTGACTGTTGAGCTTCGCAGAATTTTGCAAATGCTGAAAATAGCACGCTGAAGGCTGTGCGCTGACTTTGGGATCGTTAAAGTTACGTTGTAGTTAAAAAATAATGGTGTTGTTGAGTTTAATTTGACTCAAACTGCATTATGTTCTAAATACGACGTATATTGTTATTTTCGATCATAAAAGGATTATGTGATATAATGGAAAATGGACCGAAAGCATTTGCAGGTAATTTTAATTGGATTTTCTGAGATAGACGGATACAGAGTTGAGTAAAATATAAGTGGGCTTTTATTTGCTTTTAATTATCACCAAAATTAAACGTATATAATATTTACATATTTAAAAGCATTCGAATATCAAAACATCCAATCACGGAAACATACAAAAACCGATACAATTTCAAATCCTCAAAACCGACCGTTCAACAAAACCCGATTTAAAAATAACCGCTCCACAAAAAAACAGCCAAACATCACCCACACAATACAAAACCTGAAGAAAGGTCGAAAAGCGAAAAACAAACACCCGTGAAACGGCCGGACCAGAAGCCCGACAGTTTTCCGGGAAAGTTACGTGACAATTTCCAGACGAAGAGAAAAAAAAAGTTTCACTTTGTTCACACGAACACAATCGATTTTTTACATCTTGGCCGTAGTAATGTGGACGGGGGCGTTGTTCCGGTCTCGGGGGCCCATTTATCGGGGTGCTACGCCCCTCTGTATAGTTTCATTCGAGTTTATATGGAAATGCGTTGTGCAGTGATGAAAATTTAAATTTCCTCTAAAGAAAATGTTGTTTTGTATTAAATAAATAGATATTTTGTTGCATACGAATCGTGTAAAATATAATAATCAATTAATGAAATTTGATGTTATTTGGGCGTTTGCGTTTATTTTTATAATTCAAATTTTAATAATTCGTTTATTTTTTAGCGGGACTGTTGACTAGAGATGTTAGATTGACAGAAAATTTAATTTACCGGTAATTCGGTATTATTTTCTAATTATCGGTTTACTGGTAACTTAAATTTTGAAAAAAAAATACTAGTAATTATAAAAAATCTACCGGTAAATTACCGAACTCTTATTTGGGTATTTTATCGGTAAACTGGATTACCGATAATGACATCTTTTGAAATTTATTCGATCAGCTAAAAATCATGTAACTTGCGGCGGCAATTAAAATTCGGACTAGTTGAAATTTTAAAACAAAATGGCTACTTGATTTGAGTATAATCCTGAAAATATCTTGGAGATTTATTATTCTTATTTATTAATTATTTTTGCAGAACAATGAAATTATTTTATTTTTAGTCAAGATACGGTCACGAAAGCATTTGAAACAACAATTCTTTTAAAATGATTTTTTGTTCGAGTGATTTTTTCTATTTATAAAACAGTTATATAAGAATTTATACTCAAATTATAAATTTACATGTCACAACGTCAATTTTTATAAAAATTTTATAATTACAGCAATATTTTTTTATTATTAAATGTATTATAAAAAAATGCTCATACATAAAACTTTTTACGGAATACTAATAAAAAACATATTAAATCGTTTCAAAATTTTTTAACAACATCCAAACCATCACTGAAAAACGCAACGATAAACCGCTTCGGTCATCATTTCCCAGGACAATCACTGAAAAGTGAAACCCTATTTGGCACACAAAGAAGAAGAAACTACAAAAAACTTTAAACAACCCATCAAACGTTATCTCAACTGACAATCCGAAACATCCACCATCTCCCACTGACGAACGAAACGATCAAATAAAACACCCAACCAAACTTCAAACAAACTAACAGACCCACGCGAACGCAAACCCACAGACAGAACCACACTCCACCCTGACCTGAACACCCTTTCAGCCACCATGCTTCGAAGCCTACACCCATGCCGGGGGCTACACCCCTTTCAGCCAGGCCGTTTCAGTTTGCGATGTTCGTTCGTTCGCAGAAACGGAGCCAGTTCGTCGCAAAGTCGGTTCCGAACGCGATTTGCGGATCGCATCTTTCCAAATTGCCGGGCTTTAATGCTGCTAGGGGTCTGTGGGCAAATTCGAGCTGGCATATATGGTCGGGGTCGTGTGTCGTTTGCGTTTATATTTGCGACGTCGAGACACGGGCCAAATGTTGAAATTCTAAGAGCGATGAATAAAGTATGGAGTGAAGTCGTTTTTTTTGTGTCGCTTGTGTAATACTAGTTGTAAAGTTTTCATGGAAAAAATTTTAGTGTCTGTTAGTTGGGCTAGGGTATGTGTCAACGTTGGCGACGTTTGACTTTTGATATTTTAGGTATAAATAAATTATAAATTTATAAAAGACGGGCGTTTGCATAGTTTGATTAATTTTTGAAAATATTCCAATGTGGAATTTAACGAGCTTAATTAAATGTATCGGAAATTTAATTAACCTATTTTTTTTCGAATCGAAGGCTTTTCCGATTACAAATTCTGGCATCGCCAATTGACCGAAATAATTCTACTAAAGATATTACTCACCGGAATAGCTTCCCGTTGTCTTCCTAAGAAGGTTTTGTACGTAATATATTATATTAACTTTTATTACTTCTTCCTCAATGGCTGTACAGCGATAATTTGACCTTTATACATTACAATCGTGATCACTCGCATAATCAAGTTTCATTCATGAAAAATTAATGATATTAATCTTTCACTTATATCAAACATATCTCATCCTATTATAGATAATTTAAAGTTGGTGCTTTAGACAGAATCCCTGTTTTAATCGTTAATCCAATGATTAAATTTAATTTCACGTTTTCACTCGTGCCGGAACTAGACCCTTTTCCGGTGCTCGTACGAGTAATCTAAATAATATAATTACGTTACTCAGATTACACAAGAGACACCGAACACATATAGAACCTTGGACAAATAAGTGCGCTTAAAAGCAAAAACTAAACGTGCACATCGAATGTACAAATGTTAATTGGAAACAAACCGGAGAGATATAACATGAATAATTCACGCGCTTCCGAGGCGCAGAGTATTTACCTTTTTCAAACTCAAATGCGTCATACATAATGCATGAACTTGGAAACTTTAGCGACGATTAACAAATACTATATTTGTATTGCGGTTCGTGTGAAAAGGGACGAAACCCTTTTCAAATGTGAGACAAACGTGCGAACGTTAAAATTTTTATTACAACATTGTTAACATTGTTTCAATTACTTTAAAAATCTCAACAATAAATATTTTTTATAAATAGAAAAACATCCATTTAATACCACCAATTAAATTTATTTAAAATTAATTAAAAACCAACCCATCCAATAGATTAAAAACCATCGAAACGGCTTATTTTTAATAGAACCTTTCAGCGTAATGGAGGGAGAAGGTTTTTCTCAAATAACACCTCGAATCGTAAGGCGATACCGCCAAACATAGAACCTCTCGATTTCATAGACAATGTGATTGTACAGGGTGGCTGAGAACTCGCATTGTTACAACTCAGATTCGCCGATAAGACCTGTGATGCCTTCGCCGTTAAAGACAACGGCGTTTTATTTCGAGATCGGCCATTGTTAACGTCGATGGGATTACGGAACGGGGATGAATATTTATAGCCTTGAGGAGATGGAATCGTATTCTTTTTAATCCTATTGTCTGTTGTTGAATGTAGTTGCCTTCTTCGAGAATGTGATGGGGTTACGAGAAAAAAAGGGAAGAGTGTTCGTTCATTATGAGTTATGATAGACGTTTATATATCACGTTGAAAAGCTTGTTGTCAGATGTCAAACTGTATTTAAAAACTATATAAAAAATCTTACATTTTAGGTTAATGTTTTTTTATATCGTTCTATTCTGAGGCGCCATTATTGAAAGCGTGCGATCGAAAAGCAATTTGCATGATAATTTTTATTTATTGACACGTAAAAAATATGTTATCGTCGCGTCAATGGAAAATATATTGCTACATGTATTTATAAATTTAATTTTTGAGTTCTGTTTAATTTTTAATGTTACTGTTGACAATATTATGGTTGGATTCGTTATGTTTGAGTTAAGAGAAATTGATATTCTCGAATGTTTTCTGTTATATAAATATCACAACGTAAATGGAAACATAATTTCGAATTTCGTAGAAGAGAACCTTGATAATGGGAGAAAGCTCTCGAATAGAATTTACGATGATTAAAATTTTTTTTTTTACAAATATTGAAAATTTTACAAGAATATATACTTTAAAACATCTCACAGAAGCATTAATGAAAAATGCACCATTTTTCAAAAAACTTTTAAAACCCACCTAAAGTTTGCCGGTATAAAATTTTACACCGGAACGATGGGAAAACTTCGTCCAAAGGCTACACGTAATTATCTACGTAACATGCACATTTCTACATTAAAAAAATGAGCTAATCACAGACAGTAAAACAACACGAAACCACCACGTAATCGATAAGAGTTAACAGCGAATTCGTTACACGAGCCCGTACTCTTGTTTACCAACGTCGCTTATCACTATTGACATTCCCTTCGAATAAATTCGACATAAAACGTCGACTTTTATGACCGGGACCGGCGTTTCGCATCTTGCAGATCCTTCCGAGCGATAAATTTCGGACAAAAAAATAAATTCCGCGGAGCAAATAGTGGCTTTTCAGAGCACGAGTAGAAAAAAGTCTCATTATTCGGGATAACAATGAAAAATACTCGCTCGCCAAAAGTATGACACGAAATTCGAGGGTGCTCGTTTTATTCATATATATATTTATGGGGAAATTTGAAATGTGGGCTTATGAAAAATAATTGTTTTTTTTTCTATTTGGAAAATCTTTTGCGATGTAAGTGAATTCGAGGTATTATTTTTAAAATGTTGATAAACAACACATTGTTATTCCTAGAAACTAAAATAGGGATCTTCATCTATTTCCATTGTCCCCAAGTCTTTAATTAATTGAAATTGGAGTAAATTGCGTGTTTGGAAGGTAAAAGGGAAATTCGGGCGTAAGCACGTTTAATTCGCATTAATTAGGTTAATTTTACTCTCGCTATCATACTGTAATTGCCCAGTTAATTCTGAAGATTCCAAAATGAAAGATGTCCTCAATTTTGATGCTAAATATACATCAAATTCTAGCAAAGGCAGGAATTTCAATTTGAAAATATACGCTTTCAGAAAGTATTGCGAAAGAAAAACACCCGCATCAAATTTTTCTTCATAATTGCGAAAAAACGGACGGAATCATATTATGAATTAATTCGATTTTTTTTTTCCACCTAGCGCAATCAAAATCCCTGTGCAAACTTCGCGCAAATCTCATAAAACAAATTTTCCCCGATTAACTTCGACTTTAAAAAGTTTTGTAATGGGCCTGTTTAAATTTCACAAATACCTTAATATTGTCGCATCGAAACTCAACCCATACAATTTCTTTATTGAGAAATTTCTAAGAGCTTTGAAATAATCCGATTATTGAACTTTTCAGAATAATATTTCGTCGGATCGAAACCCTTCTAATTGCCAGATTAACATTTCAGGATGATTCAATCGGAATAGTATTGAATAATAGATTCAAACGTCCAATTTGACGCATCCAGTATCCGTTCCATTATGTGAATCCGATTCGCATCATAATTGAAGCCAGATTGTGAATTATGCAAACCGGAAAAACGAATCAGACTAACATTCATTTCCGCAACGCGGCTGCTGAAATATTAAAAAAGCTCAAACAACAAACTGGCTCGATGTACTTTATACACTTTATGTATATCGAAACGAGGTAGTCGAGTCCAATTTAAACGTAATTAGGTTTCATTTGATATTCAGTACTCGTGCCTGCATCCCCAAAGTGGATTTTCCACTGACATTGAAGAGGAAAACAACTGGCTAGGTTATTGACGTCGAAAATGTACATCAGTTATATTAAAAAATCTTTAAGTTTCGTTATTTTGTTATTCACTGGCTTCTCGGAAGCGAAGTCAATTTTATACGTCTGCAGCATTGCAGAAATATTACTTTTTGAAGTGCATCAAAAAAGGTTATAGAAGGTTTTTCTTCGCGATAACATTAAGTCGTGTTATTCAAAACGAATATTCATTCATTTTTCAATAAAAACGTAGATTTTTGATTGACTTGACATAGATTATTTTTCATATTCATGGCAATGTTTTTATCTCTTACCATATGGAAGTAATTTCTAATTTAAAATAAAAACTATTAAAGTTCATTGACAAATCTGAAAATTTTGGTTTCATATATTAAAGTGAAGGTAAAATGTAAGATTTAGCAATATTATTTTAGACAATAAAGCTAAATTTTATCAGTTTCTACGGACGAAAAGCGTTTCTCCGCAATAGCGTTTCCGGGGCGAAAATTTATACCATTCGATTCAGAAATCCTTTGAATGGCATTTTCAATTCATCTTTTGTTACTCTTGTTGTTCATTCATCGAAAATTTTCGTATTAATCATACAAAACAGGATGAACAGAGTCGCTCGATACAGTACGCTGGATGTTGTATGACCGGTGACAATATCCTTTTATGTTCTAATGAAACGGAAGATAAACGCGAAAAATTTGCCATCGAAGTTTTCAGATTTCTCATTATGTTGTTTTATTTGCATCTAAAGCGGGATCCATCGACGTAGTTGCTAAGAAAATTTTAATAACCACAACTTTCTTCATGTTGCTTTTTACGGGGAGAAAATTTTCAATTTTCATAAATAAAATATTCGTCAAAGTTTGTAAATCCATTTTACGTAATAGATAGTTCGATAAGCGAAAAAGACGACTTTCGCATGGCTCAATGAATACTCCCAATATTTATGGAAGCTGAATGTAATAACAGAGTCTAGGCTATTTTATCGATAGCCATTTCGGTGAATTCAGAACCGATTTTCGTTTCGGTCAGTGGAGAAACATATAAGAATCATTTTAGAGTTTAAACTGAACTTGTCAAAAACAAAGCCTTGGATAAGGATATAATGGATTCGTAATGTCGTTTATATCGCAGATCGTTTTCCCGCTGCGGATGAAAAGTGAGAAAAACTGTTATTTTCCTCGAGGAAATGCGCGAGATGGAAAACACTTACTGACGCGTATCAGTTTTCTGAATGACTTATATAAAGGACCATATCACAGAATTTTGTATTATATATTTTTCAAAAACATCTCGACGAAGTATTGAAATTTTGTATTACCATATGGCACCCGATATGTGAATCGGATGAATTTGAATAAATATAAGCTTCCATGATTTTGTGAGGTTTTATCTGATGGGAAACTTCTCAATGGGAAATGCGGGTCGGAGATATGCGACACGAAGCACATCAAACAGTTCTACTAAAATTTAGCTCAAAGTTCCTCTGAACTATAACTAAACAGATCTTATGCGCTTATAAACCTCAAAATATCTTATATTACGAACTACAAAAAACTTTCACAGATCGTCGCGAAACTCCGATACATTGCACAAAAACTTTTTCTTGAAATTTTCACACCTGGAAAATAATAAAATTCAATATATTCTCAATTATACAAATATTTATCAATCGTGTATTGAACATTAAATAATTTTTCCAGTTATACACATTCTTACGGTGTTTCTTCAGTTACACTTAACAAATATGGACACATTTATTTCGCTGCAACTTCAAATATAATATGCACACATAACACGGTTACGGCGATACGGGCTATAGCCCGTAATAGGATTTTGTCTTAATGCGTTTATGAAACTCCACCATATACATATCCAAGTAATTAACACCGTCGTAGTGAGGAGCTTTCCCTGGGGACGTGTTTGTTTCTAAAATTTAAACTGGAAAGTCATGAAAATTTCGAGTGGATCTTCGACAGAGGTTCTAGGAATAAATTTATAGTTATTAATGTTTGCCTTGTACGTTTATTGCCCGACACTTTTACGCGTGAATGTCATTATCGTTGCGGAGTTTATACGACCTACGTGATCAGCCTATTTCAGCGATATATAAAATATTGTGTCGATGTTGCACAAATAAGGGTTTTGCCGAGGAAAAATTGTACGTTTTTGCTTTTGTTATTTTTTTTATTTTTTTGTACATCCATCTAAACGAACGAAAGTTAAACAAATATGTATTATAATGCAAAAAAATATCTGATATCTACTTTGCAAAATTGACGGATGATTTTATATTTTCAAAAATAGTATATTGAAACTAATACTTCATATAAAATAATCCAATCCATCAACTGGCTTTCTTGACACAAAGAAAATACCCATCAATATGCGTGTAGTCTTAATACGATTAATGTATAGATATAAATATTTGCATGATCCATTAAGGAATGAAAATTTTGAAACAAAACAATTATAGTTTATACGAAAATCAACGTTGACTTTGCTAAATGTTATTGTGATTATAAATTATAACTGAAAGGTTAAGCTCACCGAAAAGTTAGTTGAACGGAAACATATTTTATCCGTTTGCGAAAGTGTGGATCCGCCGATATCAAACAGTAATTAAGGCAGGACGTCAAAAGAAAAACAATGTGCTTAGCCCCGAGACGAACATAAGGAAAACTCAACTTTGCCTAGAGTTGAATTTCAGCACAGACTCGAGTTTAATTACTCGCAAAACCCATTGTAAAGGGCAAAAGCTTGCATTATGAATCCGATACCGAGCAAGTCATACAACGGTGGTCGCCCTCATTATCCGACAAATACTTAAATTCGATACCGCAAAAACCTCGATTAGCAACGACGGATATTTCTAAAGTGATAACGGTTTCATTTGTTTAAGTTTCAATTAAAATCATATCGGCTTTCACTAATTGTAAGAAAAAAAACATTTTTCTCCACTCCAAAACACCAAAGTCACAATTCAAACTGACCCGATAGATCATTTCGCATTCGGGCGTTAGCGAATACATAATTTAATTAAAACAAACATTATGCAAATTATAAAATCGATCAATATACAAACATTTACGGTCTTTCGGGACCGCAAATGACAAATATGTACAATGCGAAACGCGTCGATAGAAGAAGCGTGCGTTTTGTCGCACTGCGTACAAAAGTGTCTACGAAAAATGGCACATAGTAAAGTCTCGTTAAGTTCTACCCTGTGAACTTGAATGGGGTTGCAAATATTTTTTCCTGTGTAAAAAAAGGGAGAAACGCGAGTTTCGTGTGTATCGAAAGGCTCGATATAGTACTGAGGGTCAATGGGTCGTATTTTATTGCGTATTCATGCCGAAATCTTTTTGAATAAACTTGAATATTGGTTCGAATTGAGTTTTTCTTTTTGTGGAAGAAAGAAGCGTTGATATTCAAAATGTAAGAAAATAATTGAATTATTATTTAATGGACGAAATATTTGAATTCTAATTGAATTAAAAGTAAATGGTTGAGAATTATATTGTGAATTATTTCTGTTATATTTTGTTTTTTATTAAGATTAATTGGTGGAATTTTAAACACTTCATACTTTTTAAATTACAAAACATGAAGTCTTTCTTAACCAATTAATTCAAATAATTTTCTATCTAGAAAGGTAATACAGTATAATATGATCACAAAGAAGAAAAGAAATTAATGTGTTCACACAATGACCTATTAGTACCAGCTACATTTCACTACAATACAAAAGACATCCGATACAAACAAGCCGAATCGAAACGACATACAAAAAAAAAAATTTCAAAACGAAAAAAGCCGAACATGACCTTTAACTCGAAAATCCCCCATCGTTACCGCGATATTCAAGAAATAATAAATAAAAAAATAATAACCCTCGCAAAGAAGAGGCCGGATCTCGTTTATTTTACTTATCCGAGCGGATGGACGATATTTGAACGGCGCTGAAGAACCCGGATCCAGGATAATCCCCGGGCACTGAAAGGGGAAAAGGCTGGATACATCGAGGCACAATGAGGTGGGTTTTTAAACGCGAATCGCGACGCGTATTGTCGCTTTTCATCCCCCGTTCGGCTGGCGGTTTTCCGCGGAAATTTATGGACGTCAGATATCCCCCGAGTCGATTTTCCGACGGTAAATCTTCGGGACTTATGATGGTTTAATGCGGTGGTTATGGCGATTGTTTTCGGTTTCGTTTTCAGATTTTGTGTTTGTCGGGTTATTTATTGTTGAGAGGTGGTTTGGTAATTTGATATTGGGCGATGGTTTTTTTGTGTTTCATTTGGTTTATTAATTTTTTTTTTTGTATATATGTTACAGTTTGGGTGTCCGTTTCGTTTGGGTATGAACAAACTAATATGCACATCCGAAATTGGCAAGTTTGAGAATACGCAAACTAGTCTGTTTATACACCTTCTAAGCACATCTAGTTAAATTGTTAGTGTGGTATGAGAATTTATGTTGTTTTTCAATTTGCACACAGATCTAAGGGGAAAGGAAAGTAAGAAAAATATATCAATCAGGTGGGAACTGTTATATCAATGTAATGATCGAGAACTACACGTGATGCTTACCCCTCGTATCAAATTGACCTTTGAGAGTTTTTTTTGAACACGTTTTCACAACTCAAGCAAACCCAACCTATCCCAAGCATGATACTTATGACACCTGTTTTTAGTTTAGATGGTATTTGCAGTGCTTATTCCTGGTTCCTACATTCCATTTTTTCGTGTACTAACGCGAATCAGAACGTGTATAAACAGATTGGTTTGCTTATGAACATGTTAGTTTATATGTAGGTAAATTTGACAGTTTAAATTCAAACTCAAATCAATAGTTTGTGTATATTCAAACTAGTATGAATATAAACAAACTGAAGTGAATACTTGAACTGTAAAATATACACACAATCTTCTTTTAATACCGTTCAAAGAAGAAAAATCGATTCTTTCTTTTCTGTCTCCAATCTTTATATCAGTGCTCCGCAACCTTTTTTCACTTACGGCACACCAAAGGTTTTTTTAGAATTCTGCGGCACACCAAATATTTTCGTGACTACCCCCCCCCATCTCCAAAAACCCAGTGATGTCTTCAATGATGCGCATAATAGGATTACCAACTTATTTTAGTGAAATATAGAGCTTTTCAAATTAATACTTGAAACATATAGGATAAGGCGAGATGGCATGACAAAATTCATGGGGGGGGGGGATTGAATTTTCCCGCGTTACTTTTTTTACAAATACGTTCTTTATTGAGTTTTTTAAAATATAATACTTTAATATTCAAAAGACGAATTCATGGGGATAGGGAGGGAGTATACAATAAAATGAAATTTGAAAAATGAAAAATAGTAAAATTTCAAATAAATTGAATTCTGCCGCGGCAAACCTGAATCCAGCTCACGGCACACCAGTGTGCCGCGGCACACCGGTTTCGGAGCACTGCGTTTATATGATCGCCATGCATTTTTTTTACACGGTAGTCTCTAGAAAGTATCCTCCGTTTAAAAAGAGGGTTGGTGTATTTTGCGATTTATTTAATCGTAATTAAAAATTTA
Source organism: Hydropsyche betteni (assembly GCA_028571205.2). Taxonomy (NCBI): domain Eukaryota; kingdom Metazoa; phylum Arthropoda; class Insecta; order Trichoptera; family Hydropsychidae; genus Hydropsyche; species Hydropsyche betteni. The sequence continues at coordinate 3,024,108 of JAOXNN020000006.1, forward strand.
GTAGATATAGTTTTATATGTATAATACTTATATAATTTAATTACAAAGATAATTGTCGGATTAACACAATTAAAAGCTTTTTATGAGCGTTTTGTTGCTGCGTGATCAATAACGGAATTATCATCATACTACTTTTATAACTTGTATAGATATTTAATTTAAGTATAGCGAAGTAAATAAACGCCGTATATTTCCGAGAACAAAAGACTGATAAACCACAAAAAATTGATAATTACAAAGTTTCCCTTTCAAAAACATATAAAGGCTACACAACGTTTTTTTTTTAGCTTATTCAAGTGAAACTGTTTTATGAAAATTGAAAAATGTATATGCACGACTCGAAAAAACAATTTAAAACATTGAACAAACAAATTTAACATTTACACGATCAAACGAAGACAAAAACAATTCTCAAACCTTCAACATTTCTCCAAATTCCCTAGAGTTGCAAAACATATCACATCAACTGTTCTGAACCTTGAAGCGAAATTAAATTTTATTCCCACGTAAAACCACGCAACAAATAGAAATCAATAAAAACCATTCCATCCCACAATAACTCCCTCATGATACGATATACATTTCACAAATAACTCCCAGCGCGCGCGAAAATTAAAATTCGAATTGGCGAGTTTGCTTCCGAATTCAATTTTCAGCAAAAGCCGAGGGGTAGTAAAAAAACGCCGCTTAGTCATAAAAAAACGTTCCCTCCGAGATAACCGTCCCTCTAATTATTCCCATTGAATTATCGAGACCCGTCGCTTTTCCGGCCCCCCGGGAAAATTATTATCGCCTCTGGAAAAGCGACCGCAATTCCTCTGGAAAGACATTTTCAAAGTCGCCGAAGCGCGGGAAGCGTTTTTCGTCCTTAGAACCCGAACCGAATTCTTGCCCTACAACGGCTGAGGTTTGTCCCTAAAATAAACCAGATAGGATCCATAAATTCTGCGATTACTTCTGTAGAAATGCGTCCGTATAATTAACGGAGATCCTTTCAGTTTGCGATGTGTTATTAATTTTAATGCGGATAGTCTGCGCGAATTTCGAAAATCTTCAATTATTCAAAGGGAATCAGATGGATTCGTGAAAAATTAACGATCCGTTTGTGTGTTGATTCAAATTCGAGATTGAGATATTCTTAGATTCAATGAGGTTTGTATAATATTTGTTCTTCGGAATCAATGTAGCACGAATAGGGTTAATGGATTTCTCAATATGAACATGGCAATAAAATACTGATGAAAAAATAACATAAAATAATTTCACTTTATATATTAGATTAGTTTTCCAAACAGTTTACTTTATTGAACGGATCCATTTTTAAGTTACGCGGTGCGATCGGCATATGGTTTATCATTTACCATTGACCTAAATAAAGGAAAGGATGATTTTATATTCAAAATTTATTAAAATATACATAAAGAAATATTTCTAAATTTAAAATGGTATTTTTAGTAACGGTATAGAATCGATAGGATTTTAATATATTTTTTTATTTATAAGTTTTATAAAATAACACACAGATGGCATTAATCATCAAGCATTATGCGAACGCTTTTCCCTATCATTAAAATCTTAAAAAATAACTATAAAAATCATAATACGAAAATACTCAAACAAGGATATAACATGTTTTCACATAATATAATGCCTTCATACACGTAGTCATTCGACAGAAGCAAACGCGAGTTTCTTCGAACATCATACATGATTAAGCAACCAACGTGCCTCGCTTGTTCGAAGTTTGTCCTAAGTTAACACAAAGGTAGTGTTGTGTGATACATCGAAGGCTTCGACGGAACAAATGCTTCCAGATAAATAGCAGTTATTTCGAGTCAGCGATGTGAAACTTTTTGCATGACCGCCGAATTCGTTGGCTGTGTTTCTCTTTTTTCGGGTCAGCTTTCGGGTGAATATGCAAATTTTTCGGGGGTCGTGATAATAAGGTATTTCGTTTCGTTTGTGGTTTCGGTGATGAAATTGTTCGGGGTTTTAATTAAGTTGGAAATAAAAAATGGATCGTTGAAAATTGTGGAAATTTTAATCGCTTCATGCGATTTAGGATACAATAAAAACTTGGTAGTTCGGCAATAATCGTATTACGGTTCGAAAGTTTATGAATGAAAAATATAATAAAATTAGTTTTTAATAACATAATTCTATTGATTTTCGATTAAAATTTTATTCGGAATTTGAATCAAAAATTTTAGATTAAATATTTTGTTGTTCTTGAGCGTCCAAGTTCATTATTTAAAACAATCAAAATGCTTTATGTATAAAGTTCAACCTTGTTGAATAAATTAAAAGTTATTAATGACAAAATAGACTGTAAATGAAACTGGGAGCGCCTCGTTATTAAAACGACAAAATTTTTTTGCAAAAATGATAAATTAAAACAACTACCTAATAAACGATAAATTTCAAAAAATATAATACATTCTAAAAATAAAACATCTTAGCGAACAACTGAAAAGCTCGCCACACAACTATTATTCATCGATCGAGGCTTATCACGTTTCCATTCAATCTTGTAATAAAATAATACGGGCTCGTCAAAGATCCTTTTAGATAATATCGATCGAACCATCTGAACGTTATTTATAATGCTGTACCTTTTTTTCTAGAAAGACTCAGCCTAGCGTGAAGGTATATTCCAATAAGCTTTTATAACGCCAGACTTCATCGACGACCTCAGCGTAGGCTTTTCTACTCGGAAAGCTGCCGTTGAGGGTCATATTAATTCAATAAAGGTCTAATGATAAAAGGACACAGAGTATAGATTGAAATATTGGCGTCCTCTTTAATTAGAGCTATTTGTAGTTTGATGAGATATTTTTAGTTTAGTGTGATGAAAGAAACGAGGAAATTTACTATGCATCATCGTCTTTAGTAATTAGTAAGATAAAGTCTTTCGGAATGTTTGGATTTAAAAAAATATATATTTTGATATAATTTCAGATCTGTATACTGTCCACACCATTATTCACTCAACTTTGGTAATTATTTAAAAAAAAAATAAACTTTTATATAATAAACTGTAACAAAACATTATTTTCAAATTGAAATACATTATTCTTCATTCTCGTACTTTTACTGTCATCAGCATGAACGCTTTTGTTCTACCTTCTATTAAAAACCATCAACTGCACCCGACATCACATTTCGACGAACAATCGGACAATACAATTTGCATTTATACATCCTCATCGTACATACACATCGAACCCGAACCTCATTCAATAACCGATCCCGACATTCAATCTTAGAAATGACTCGGACGCCGTAATCGATGGTTAACAATTAAACCAGCAATCAAAGCGTGCTCGAAGCAGCACTAACTTAACTTCAATTAGTCTAATTCCAGGGATCTAGCCGGAGTTTATGATAGTCATAAACTTGATTATAAACTTCGAATCGATCCGATGAGCTTTTCAGTTTGTCTCGCGCTGTAAAATGGGCACGATCGAGAAGCGATCAATTCGCATTGCGCGTTTTAACATATTCCCCCTTTTGTTAAGGGTTTATCGACTTTTGTTGACGAGTGTCGAATCCCTTTTGGGAATTCGAATTCTTTGGATGTCTGTTTCGGATCGGAGGAGCTTTAATGAAAGTTTGAGATTGACGCTTTTTTGATCGCCGATTTTTTTAAATGTGTGAATTGTTGTATATGGGCATATCGATGATTTTTTTTTTCGAACACATAAAGTTTTAATAAATAACAGAACGTGTTGTTTTGTCCTCGCGAAAATGTAATAAATAAGCTATTACGCAATGTCATTGTTGTGAAATAATAACATAATGCGACATAAATCGATTAACGACTCTTATTCCCGTCGATATCGGAAAACCGCAAATTTCATAAGTTTTACGAGCTGATGAAACGATTTTGTAATATTAAAGATATTTTTAGAACAGGAAAGTTTTCAACAATAGAGCCAAAGTTGTTGAATTTTATTTTGAATTTTTATCAATTCTTCGTTTTTATTCAAAGAAAAAAGTAAAGAAGTGCTATTTAATTTTGAAATTCTTTAGTTGATTTAAATTTTGAAACAATATGGTAAAAATTATTAATATTTCAACTGAAAATTGTTAAATTTCTGATGTTTTTCTGGTATGAATTTTTTATTGAGTTGAAAAATTTTAATAAAAATTTGTAGAATTATGAGATTTTAAATCTTTATTTAACTTTCGTCATGCCTATATTTTGATTACCATTATTGAATCTTCCTGAAACGTTATCAAAAATAAAATTCACTTTGAAACACGTACATAAAATTTACTAAAGTGACTTTTGACTCCCGCATACGTTAATTCGATTTCGAGATCCATTTCACAAATTCTATCCAACATACGGATGCGTAAACGAATTATTTATTTACGTTACATGTCACAACGACGGTGTAAATTATATTACATTTGTGTAAAACCATATTTTTTTCACGGTACTTTTCTGCAATTTAACGAAAGCGTCGCAATTAGTTTTGTTCAGAATTTAACTAAACTTTAACTCGTTACGAACAAGTGCGTTTGTTAAGTGTTTAAAACGAGGGAAGTTTGTTTTTTAACATTTAATACAGATGAATATTTAATATTATAAATGATTTGACATTTGGAACGCTTTTAAATTTGATAGAAATTGATTGCATCACTTATTTTTCATTTGCGTTGTACGTAACGAAGAATGTACTTCGCAACTAAAAATATCTAGTTACATACATGATATGACATTCAAATAGTGCTGACAAACAAACGATGACCTTTTTTTTCTATAATCCAATTTAGAAATAATCCATAAACATATTGAAAGGATACCATCCGAAATCCACCTTCGGAATGGAAAATCTTATTTGGACATATTCATTCTTTATCTTCGGCTGTTTTATATTCTTAAGCTTCACGATAAAAAAAGGCTTTCTGTATTTGATATCTGTCGAAAATGCAAAAATTTCATACAAAATATACAATGGGAATTCTCCGTCGTCTTCATTGTGATGCGAAGCGCGCATTTTATCTGCGATATTGAATGAATAAAGTTTGTGGACAATTCACCTCAATTACGATTCTAATTTTAGAATCTATTATATATATTTTCAAAATGTGTTATTTATCATAAATTTTCATTTACTTTTTCGTGGAAATTCAATTTTCAATTTTGTACGAACAATAAGTTTATTTTTTATTTGGAAATTTTAATATTCAACCTAGTATTAATCTTCCAATATTGAACTCATTGAATGTTTTTCTTTGAATTGAAATATGTAACACTAAAGAGTTTATTAACCGTATGGAAAAGTATATCAATAGAAGGGTTCTTTTTGAATCATTTATTTTAGTTTCAGTATTAATATAGGTATCATAATAGTATTGTGATCAAATTCTTTTATTCTGCAAAAAAAAAAATATATTCGTGTACGTAGAGTTTACATATGTTTAATAAAATAGAGATAAAAATAATATTTGTAAATATTATATATACGTGTAAAATGTCATTATTTTTTTACTGATTAAAACATATTTTGAAATCATCAAAAATTCTCATATATAAAACAAAATGAAAAAATATAACAAATTCCTGAAAAACTGAATAAAACAAATTCAGAACACTTAAAGTATTTACCGAACAAATAACAATAAAAATAAAAACACATTTTCATCCATTCGTCAAACAAAAGTTTCAATATGTCGAATAAAAAAAATTCGAAAAAAAAAAACTAACAAACCCAACAAAACATATACAAATAAATAAACAACAATAAAACTTAAAAAAAAACGCACCGTCGAACCTCCGCAGAACTTTCGAGTTCGAAAAGTTTGCGCGCCAAGTTCAAACATTCAAAAAACTAAATACTATTCATCGGAAAAGTTATGAGCGCTGACCTGCGAAGCCTCCTGGGCTTTTCAGAGACGTTGATCGAAATTGGGACGCGGTTTCCCGGTCCTGGATGACCTATTTGGCTGGCTGGAGTCTTCCGGAGACGAGCGGCGCCCCCCGAGGTTGAGGCTGGAGTGCGGCCCCTTTGGCGCCTCCGCCCCTAAGGGGGCGCTGAAGGGGCGCATGCGTGTGACGCAATCGGGGCACTACTTTCAGGTATAGGGTAGTCTTTATGTGTGGGTCGTGTTCGTTTTGTTTTTGATTTGTAATTGAAATTGGTGCACCTTTTTATAAGTTGTATGAATGAATTGAATGAAGTAATTGAAGGTTTCGATGATTTTCAAAAGATTGATTTGGGTTGAAGGTTGGTGAGAATTGAATTATTCAATTTTAGAAATATTGATCGTTTGTGTTTGAAAATTTTAATTAACTCCTAAGCAATGGATGATAATGATAATTTTTATTGTGATTGCAATGATCTTGCTGATTATTTTTAAATGAACTATTTCTATTTTATTTTAGTATTTAAATTGAATATGGTTTGAAAATGAAATGAAACTTTGTAGCGATACTGTATTTTTAGCTATGACGTATTTCCTTATCCTGTGTTTTTGGGTATACGTATGTCTTGGAAGATCCATTGAGAAAAATTTTCAAAGCGCATGTCTTTCTGTAGAGTGCATTATGAATATACATAACGAGAAAATATTTATTATAAGCTTAAAATCAAATGATTCGTTATTCATAAACAATTTCGTAACTTACAATAAGTCAGATTATAAGATTAAAATTAACATAAGAATATTTAATGAAAAAATATATAAAAACGATCAAATTATTATTTTTCATAATATTTTACATCATGTTAATTGTTTATCATTACATATCAGCACATTTTGACAATAAAAAAGCAAATTTAACATAAACGCGTGCATGGACAAAAACTGAATTGTTTAGAATCAAAAATATTTAGCGACTGGCAACATCGTGGTTTACCTGTCACTTTAGCATATCCACGTGCTATCATGTTGTGTCCCAAAAGACCGAAACTAGATGAAGTAGCAGAAGAAGAAGCAAGGTATAAATAAACATACACTTAATTAATTGTCTATTTTAATATGAAATGCATTTAATTCTATTTGAGGTTATAATCTTCTCACTACGAAGTTATAAACACGTTTAATATTTAACCATTTCAGATTATCTCGTTTACTCTTCTCCAATCATGATATCTTGGAATCACCAACTCATGATGTCGATAGTGAAACTGACGAATCCGTTCACAATGTCAAAATCGAACACAAACCTGTCTGGCACGACGATGATGACGATGGCATCAACGTTGGAACAGCTCTCAATTCACAAGGAAGGAAATTACCAGACGGAGGAGTCAACAGTCGTTCTAATAAGTACACAGAACTTGTTAAGCGTAAATACGAATCACTAGTTGGAACGCCAAAGTGGGCTAAATTAGACGAGTCGAATGCCGACAACAGCGATGATGAAATATTGCAAACTACAGGGCATATTTCACACGTAAAAGCTCCGACTCTCGAAAAAGGTATTCTTCGATTCAAACGAGTCAAAAATCTGAATATCGCCACTGGAAATGAAGGACCGATCATACATACAGTTCAATTCCATCCAAAATCAACCGTAGCTCTTGTAGCTGGTGAATCAGGAATAGCATCACTCGTCACCGTAGATGGATATACTAATGATAAATTACATTCTGTTGCTTTTAAGAAATATCCAGTTTACTGTGCTAGATTCAACCCAGACGGTAGCGAGGCTTATATTGGTTCTGTCTCTAATTTTTTCTATATGTACGATCTGATGAATGCGAAAGCGCTCCGAGTCCCTTTACCCCAAGGCATTAATACGATGAAGAAATTTGAGATTTCTAAATGCGGAAAATTTTTAGCGATATGTGGAAAATATGGTCAAGTACATCTTTTATGTGCACATACGAAAGAATTCATCAGAACGTTTAAATTAGAAGGGAAAATTAAAGCCATTACTTTCAGTTGCGACAGTAAATTGTTGTACGGACATAGTTCTGAAGGGAGCGTAACTGTTTGGGATATTTGTACTTTGAAAGTAACACATAAATGGATAGACGATGGATGTACTGTTGGTTCTAGTTTATGCATAAGTCCATGCGGTAATTATTTTGCTGCAGGGAGTCGAGAAGGAATAGTCAATGTATATGAAACGAAAGATGTACTGGCATCAAAAGAACCTAAACCTTTGAAAATATTGTCGAATCTAACAACCGAAATTACATCGATGGCTTTTAATCCCACGTCTGAAATGTTGGTTTTTGCTTCTTCATACAAAAAAGAAGCCATAAGAATAGCTCACTTACCATCTTTCCAAGTATATTCCAATTTTCCTGGTTTGCAATCTAATACAGGAAATTCAACTTCAATCCACTTCTCACCCAACAGTGGTTATTTAGGTTTCGGAAGCAACAAAAAATTAGCGTATTTATATAGGATAAACCATTATAAAAATTATTGATACAACAAAATAAATTGTTTTATACAAAAAAAATAAATTGTTTTATACAAAAAAATTAAAATCTTTTATTCGAATACATCATTAATCCTCTTTCTAAAAACTATATTTAGTGTTTTAATATCAAGATTTTTAATCTTGTATCTCATGAAAATTACTTAAGAACAGTTCAAAACATAACGAGCTGGTAATTATAGTATGAAAAAATACTTACAACTAGCAGCAGTACCCAGCATTGCTCGGGTCTTAAATTTTAAATCAATTTATTTTTTAATTTAATTTTTGCGGACCGTCCCGTTTTGGTTTCTGAGAAATATGGTCACCCTATTTTAATGATACAAAAACCTTCTCGGCAAAAAATATTTGTTTTATATAGGTGGAGGGACATTATTTTGCGGACCGTCCCGTTTTGGGTTCTGGAAAATATGGTCACCCTATTTTAATGATACAAAAACCTCCTCGAAAAAAAAAAACATACATGCCAATTTTCACGGTGGTCGATTGTACGTGTAATACAGCATCAAATATACAAACATCCATTTTTATATATGTATATAGACGCTTACAATTAGACTAATTCTAAATCCCAAACAACAATAGAATATGTATACCAACACTCATGTTTATTGATAGTAGAACATACGACACTAGAACACACGTTACTAGAACACACAATACTAAAACACACGTTACTAGAACATGACATGCTACAACACGCAATGCGAGAACCTGCAATACTAGAGCACATAATGCTAGAGCACGCAATGCCAGAACACACGATGGTCGGTGTATTCTATTCTCATCTGTGTTTTTATTATTTATTCTGTCATTGTTTTATCATTTTTCTTTAATTTTTTTCTGGTTTTTCTTTTACTATTTAGTTTCTTTTATTATTCTGACTATCATTGATCCTACAATACTAATCTTAATAACAAATTACGCTATTTTCAAAATGTAATGTTCATTATCCAGACTTTATTTTATTTATTCACGTTGGTAGTTTCGTTCGCCGGCTTATTTCATTTCCGACCTGTCAACTTTGACAGATCGCTATTTTGAAGCATATTACAATCTGAAAACAATTTTTTTCGCAAAATGACCACGCAGCACTAAAAATAGCCACAATATGGTATTAAAAAACAACGCGTGATGCGAATTCCAAAGTGTATTTTATGAGTATTTTGGAATGCGGCGACGCAGCTTTTCTGGAGCTATAATACGCACACTCTTCATGGGGCTCTTCCTGCTGTTCGTTGCTTGCATCGTCGCTAGTTTTCTTCTCCCCTCAGGTTTATATTATTTAATTGTATATTTTCTTATTTGGCAGCTTGCAGTTTATTGATTTTTATCAAATTCAACCCATACAATGTCTGAAATGAAATGAAACTATTTCTATACATAATTGAACCGAGTATTTTTCCTTTTCACTATTCCCTCTATTTTATTATAATAGAAATAAGTGATTATTTAATTTTTTCTATGAAAGTGAATTTCTAGAATTTTTGATAATAAAAACCATAATTTATTAAATTATCTCTAATCAATTTTATGTATTTAATTATATCATTTTTTCGACTATACTACTTGTTACTCAATCCATCTGAAAAATTATCACTTTACCGACTGGCTATTGAAACTACTAGACTTATGTCAACAACTGCACGTTTTTGCGCACAATTACATTTTTAAGCGCAACCTACTAAAATTGTCATAACTTTTTTATTTATTTATAAATGTTCACAAAATTTTCAGAAATTATTCAATATGAATGTATTCAAATGTTGATGATAAGAAACGTACGTTTTTTCAAGTAATTTGATCAAGATTTACATGCAAATAATTATATAGAAATCAATATTTAAAAATGTTGAAAACCACTGTCAGTACTTAAATTCATTTTATCTTAGATCTAATAAGTTAAGCTAAATAAACACATGGATCAGATCATTTTACAAAAACTAATATAAAAAGAAATACGAAGTTTTAAAATGATTACTATCTCTTGAAAATAAAAAAAGATTTATATAGTTTATCATCTTTTGTCAAAATTTCGAAGTATAAAGGAAGCATAATCGTATATTGACGAGCGAAGTCAGACGTATTTGAGGACGCCACTTTGGTGTCTGCGTTTGGTAAAGTCAATTATCTGCAAAACAATTAATTGGTTTATAAATTTATTTATCCTTTTTAATAATATACAAATTAATATTTATAACACATAAACTAATAATAAAATTTAATTTCTCAATGTTTTTTTTTATAGATACCTGCAACTGTATGGATAAAAATGATGCACATAAATTCGACAAAGTACAAAACAAATATTTATCAACCAGCAAACACAAACTCGCCGTACTAGTACCTTTCAGGGATCGATTTGACGAATTACTAGTTTTCGTTCCGTTCATGGACGCATATCTGAAACGGCAAAACATCAATTTCGACATTTACGTCTTGAACCAAGTCGATCATTACAGATTCAACAGAGCCTCGTTAATCAACGTAGGCTTTTTAGAAACTAGAGACGATCATGACTACGTAGTTATGCACGATGTCGATCTATTGCCGATAAATCCGAATCTCACGTATGCTTATCCAGAAGAAGGACCTTTTCACGTCGCTAGTCCCAATTTGCATCCACGATATCACTATCCTACATTTGTGGGAGGAATATTGTTAGTCAATCGTGAACATTATGAATTAGTTGATGGTATGTCTAATAAATATTGGGGTTGGGGTTTGGAAGATGATGAGTTTTATGTGCGATTGAAAGAAGCGAAACTTAAGATTTCCCGGCCAACAAATATTACTACTGATACGACTAATACGTTTAAGTAAGTTTATGGAAATTTTATATAGGATGATGAGAGGAAGGTTTTAAAAGTTACTTGTTCATTTTCATCATTTTTATTTTTTACTTATTAAGGAAGCCTTTTGAGATTAATATGGTTAAGTATGATGTTCAGTAATAAATAAAACTCATTACGGTTTTTTATCTTAATGAAAAATCAATTATTGAAAGTCTACGGCGATATTTTAATGTAACATTGATGATAAGTGACGAGGCTCATTTCTATTTAAACGAATACGTCAACTAACAAAAATTCTGATTTTGGGGTACTAAAAAATACCAGGGAAACATCAACGTCAATAACACTCAAAAATATATTATTTGGTTCAATGGTTTTTCAATAATTGATCATTAACTGTAAAAGAAAAGCCCAGTAAGTTTTAATCGTTGCTGAACATCATATGTAGCTATTTTAATCTCCAAAAGATGCTTTGCATTATAGTCTGTAAAAAATATTGAAAATGAACAACTTATCACGTTTTCAAATCCTTCAATCTTTCATTAAGCATCTTATAATTACTATATATAACTATTTGATTATCCTTAATTTTCGAATTTTTTCAGGCATATTCATGACAGATTACATAGAAAAAGAGACACAGTCAAATGTTATAATCAACATGAAGCGACCAAACGACGGGACAGGGAAACAGGCTTACATAATGTTTCATACAAAAAAACTAGTGAACACAAATTGCTTATAGACGGCGTATCCGTCACAATCATTAATATTGAACTTTTGTGCGATAAAAACTTTACTCCTTGGTGTGACTGTTCTCAAGCGAACAGTAACAAAAATCCTAAAAAACCCAGCTCTGGAAAGTCATGATTATAAATAAGTTATTTTTTATAGTCGGAGAATTCAGTATGAATGTATTTTTGTGTTGTTATGTATGAAAATTTTCTTATGACATGGAGTATTCGTGTAGTCAAAATATCCTTAAAGTTATTTTTTTGATATTATAATAGTTTAAATGTGGAATTGTACATTGTTTAGTGTGTGATGAATTTCAGCTATTACCATTACTTAATTTTGCCGAATATTTTTTAATTAAAGCTGAAAATTATCGATGAGTGAATTTCAGATAATTTGAATAATATGTGTCTTTAATAAAATTTTATCATGTTCTAGTCCTATTCAACACATTTATTTTGTATGTGTTTTTTTTTTATATTTTTGTGACTAACATCTTCAACTTTATCTTTCATATATTTTTCTTATGAAAAGTGAATTCTTTGAAATGTGCTGTTAAGCAACATTGCCATTGATTCTTGTTAACCCATTTATTTTATATTTATTGTATCTTTGCTGGAATTGTGAAATACAATCAAAGTTATCATGAAAATTTGTCTGTATTTTATTGAATTTTTGTAATTTCCTATTTTCAGAAATCAATTATTATCTTTTTAGGGGTGAACTGATTATTGTAATCTGGAAGATACCTCATTTCCAAATTTCTCTCATGAATATACGTATACATGAAAAACAGCTTTTATTTTATAATATAAAAAAACATTATCCGGAAAAATGCAAATCTAATCAATTTCAAAAATTATAAAACTGAACGAAAAAATCAATACATTTTTACAATTTGTATTTAATAAAATTTCCAATTTTATTAGAAAATTGTGTTTCATGCATGGTGTTGTAAACAGGGCTTCGAGCTGTAACCAAAAACTGCTAAAAACCGAAATTTTTGCCAGAATTGAATTGAAAAAAAAAATGTTGGTTTTTTTGTTTAAGTGAAAAAAAAAAAATTGGGTGCTATTGGGTTTGAGACTGATTTTTTCTTAACCAAACCTAACCACTAGGCACTTCTAAGTGTTAGGTTAGGCTAGGTTGGGTTGGGGTGTGTTAGGTTAAGTTAGGTTAGGTTGGGGTCACAATCATGCTCCGAGCATTACCGGGAAAGAAAGTAGGGCATGACAAGGGGAGGACAAAGAGGTTTTTTTAGTGGATATGCCGAATGGGAAAAATCCCACACTACCACCGGACACAGGTCCGTTGGTGTCTATAAAAGATTTTTCCTCCTTGCGCTAACAAAATAAAAGGTTAGGTTAGGTTAGGTTGAGTTGGGTTAGGAAAACCAAATTCAGTTCAGTCTTACAATCAAACCTAACAGTAACATTTAACGTCAAAAGTTGGATGCGAATGTGTGCGTGAATTCAGCGTACCAACTTAAAGCTTATAACTGGATTTGTATATGTATGCGTTCCACCGCTTGGGAAGTTGGTACGTTCATGGGCGGTGCATAAACTTTACCGTACTAAAAATTGTTTTTCGAATATTTTTGAAATATGTTGTTTTTTTTTTGAAAACATTTCTTAAAAACCCGCTTTTTATAAGTCTTTTTCCCAAACTCGAACCTGAACCTAACTTAATTATTTTTTTATACAACCATAACAAACAAATTACATCTCAAATCCCCGACCATAGCATCGCATGTGCAACTGTCGATGTGCGCCACTGTCACATGCACAACCATCATTCTAACAAACTCCACAAAACCGAAATTCCCCCCAAAACCCATTAAAACACCCAACCAAACGAACCCATACAAAAAAACCATACCACGCACCGGAAAGAACCCCGAAGCGCGCCACATTCGAACAGCCTCCACGACGCCAACCGTCCATACACAATGTACATCAAAACCAACCTTATATAAAAGAATATAAGACTTACAATCTAATACTAAAAAACATATTAACGATTTTATTCCGTACATAAGAATATATATCTTATAACCACATTCATAAAGAATTTAATGCAATACATTGTTATAGCATTGCAGCACCGAAGCGGCGTTGTCGCGTCGTGTTGTTGTGCCGGCGTGTAGCGTCGCGTGTGGTACTGCCAGTGTTAACTGTTTTAACACTTAACGCTGCGTTTTTGCGTTTTTGCGCATCTTTCTCCTCGAAAGCCTCCATCGGCGGCGTCGAAGCCTCTTGCCGATCGCCAATCTCCGAATTCGCGTGCGAATCTCGCCCGCCCCTCGCCCCCCGCTCCGTCGTTTCGCTCGCCCATCAAATGGCCGCCGCTACTAAGGACGATCTGCGCCAACAGATCAAAAGTACGTGTTTCCCGACGATTTGTCGACATAAATCTATCGATTGTCGTATAATAAGTTGATTCTGATGGTTTTTGGGCGGCCGGTTGAAGTTCGGCGAACATAACCTAACTTTCCGGTCGGCGGTTTTTATATTGATTTAATATCGGGGGTTTTAGGTTGAGTTGTTGTCGCATGTGTAATCGTTGTAGTTGATGTGATGGAATTGCGTATTTAGTGTGTCAAACACACAAAACACGCAATACAAGAATCAAAATATGTATTGCGTTTGTACTTCTGTACAAAAAAAATATGGGAAATTAAAAAAAAAAGATATATTCTTCACACAAGAAGGTCTGCAACCCCGCAGCCCTTTAGAATAAGCCACCACTGGTGCTTGTTTCTTTGAACGTTTATTAATTTGCTTGTGTCAATCGTCGGTGAGAATTTTTTTAAGGGAGGTCGCTAAAACATTACTTTTTATACGTATTTGATACAAATATTCTATTGAAATATGATATTTATGTAAGTTTAAGGTGATCGAATGTTTTTTTCGCGTTGTTGCAATATAATTTTCATAATTGAATATAATTTGTGGTACTTTTGACTTTTACGAGTGTGGGGCGACTCACATAGTCTATTCAAGTATGACTGTTCTTTTATACTATATGTTTATTGTTAGTTTGTTTTGTCAGTCGTAGTCTATAATTTTTTTTTAAGCGAGGTCACTAAAATATTACTTTGTATATGTAAATTCAAGGTGATTGAATGATTTATTTACATTTGTATGATATATTTCTATATAATTTTCATAATTGAGAAAAATTTGTGGTACTTTCGACTCTTATGTTCATATTTATTGTTAATTTACATTTTCTGCAGTCGTGGCTAAGATTTGTTTTAGGAGAGTGCCAAAACCATATACAGACAGGTTTCGACTTTCACATGTTCGCGATTAGTCCAAAAGTTTCTGGATGTGTGTGAATTTTGAATATTCGAAATTAAAGGACATGAAAAAACATCAAAAATCCAAAGTATTTTTGTGTTATGATTCCTTTGTAATGTAATATGTTTTTAAATTTATAAATATTCAAAGCATCGATTCGTGTTTGCACGATCTTGATTAAATTCTCATGATTCAGTATAATTTGTAGATTACTTCAAAATTTAAGGAAATATTTTGGTCCTCTCTCAGTTACGGTCTTGTTTATGTAAACTATCTTCATATATTTTAATATTTCTTTGCAGCTATCTTGAAAGATGTGGATCTTTCGACTACTTCGGCTAAAAAAGTCCGTCAGCAGCTCGAAGAACACTATGGGGAGAGTCTTGCCAACAGGAAAGACGAAATTAACGAGTTGGTAAAAGAGTACGTCAATTCTAGAGAAGAAAGCTCAGAAGATAATCAATCCGAAGAAGACGGCACCGATCAGGTCATTTTCTTTCTATTGTATACGATTCGTATGTTTATGAATTTTCATTAAAATTAAATTTCAACAACAGGAGGAAGAAAACAACAAGAAAAAGCCAGTCAAACGACCGGCTCCGAACGCAAACTCTAAGAAAAACGCGAAAAAGAGCAAAGGAGGCTCTAGCTCGGAAGAAGAGAGCGATCAAGAAGAAGAATCCAACGAATCCGACGACGATTCGTACCCGGCAAAAAAACCCGCTCCCAAAAAGAAAGCTCCACCGAAAAAGAAGGGCAAAGGGTCAGACTCAGACTCCGACAGCGATTGGGGCAAAGGCAAAGGAAAGCGTGGCGGTGGAGGCGGCGGGGGCGGCGGCGTAAGTACACCGTTAATACCAAATCCTCGTAAACGAGTTCGTATTCTAATTTCTCGCATTACAGGCTCGCGGAAAAAGTGGCAGTGGTTACACCAGGGCGTACAAGTTGTCTCCGCAGCTGGCCCATCTCATGGGGAAGGATTCCATGGCTCGTCATGAGGTCGTAAAGAAGATGTGGGCTCTGATCAAGGAGAGGAATCTGTACGATCCGAATAACAAGCAATTCGCGATATGCGACGAAGACCTAATGAAAGTGATAGGTGTCAAACGCTTCCGCACATTTGGCATGATGAAATATTTAAAGTCACATTTCAAGGATTAAGATAAATTAAATTTAATATAAATATCCTATAATTTTTTAAGACTAAAATACAGAAGAGTGATTATTAACTTGTATTTCATACTATTGATAGTGTATCGTTTCGTTTATCTCATTTGGACGCTCTTCGATTTTTTTTTTTAGTATACGGATACATTTTGATTTTGTAATATATTATTTTTCAAACGGTTTCGTCATCGTTCTCGCATTAAATGCGCGTTTTTCTTAATCGGTCTAAAACTCGTTTGTAAATACAAGTTTAAAGTATTTTGAAATGATTGGACGTATTTAAGATATCCAATAATGAATTTGTTTTTTTTTTTCGATTCATGTACGTGTACTTTTTTCCAACGAGAACTCAATTCAATTTTATCGTCATGTAGTCAATGTAGGTTGTGACTAAATGTTAATTGTGTTGATATTCTATGGAATATTTCAATGATCGAACGATGAAATGTATAGATTTTCGTTGAATATCACATGATGGATCTTGGAGTTTAAAAATTTGTTTCGACTTGTAATATAATTTTATATTTAAAAAAAAAAAAAATGGTCCATAATACCGATTTTTATCGTTGAATTATATAAGATCATTTTTTAGACTATTGTACTGAATAGATCTCATATTAGCGTATTTCAATGCTGGTCATATATTTTTTTTGTGTTCATCGAAATGATGAGTTTTTGTTTGTAATATTTCATATATATCAACACAAAAATTCAAACGCAGCAAAAAACACGTAAAGTGAAATGTTTCAACTTCTCAATGGATTTTTAATAATAGGCAATTTAAGTCAAATAAGGATGTCTGTGCAGCGAAAAAACTAGAGGATACGTTTTTGTTTAATCCATAATAATAACTACTCTGCGACGCTGTTGTATTTTTTATTTTTATCATTTTATGGATCTGCATTTTTCAAATAGTACTCGTTCGCGGAAGTTTTAAGTAAAAGTTAAATAATAGATGCCATTTCGGGAAACTTCCCAATATTAAACTATTAAATAATTGTAAGTTCATGCTCACTCCGCAAGTACGTTTAATTTTTTTTTTTAAGTTTAACCCCAATCTCGGATTTATCCTGTAAATTTTATTTTTTAAAGATTTGTACAATTGATTGACAAATAATATATAAAATATATTTATATCTGCCGAGTGCGTTTATGAAATCTTATATTTTTGAGTTTGTTTACTTTTTCTTGACATGATATTTAAACAATGACAATTTATTACCAGTTTTGTGTTCCGAGTATTCTGTTTTAACTGGTATTTGCAGGTTCATGTAAATTTTTGTATTTTTACAAAGACATTTAAATTTCTTATTAGTACGTAAGTTTTGTGTCACAAAAAAAAGAAAGAAAATATGAAAAAAATAAAAAGTATTATTCCGAAAATAGTTTAATTGTTTTATTGTTGATCCTGAAAATATGTGTGATTCGAGTTTCAGATCCAGTTCAGCTGCATCGTCAGGTTTCATAGTGAAAATAAGAGAAATCAATTTGAAGACAGATTTAATATAACAATTAATGTTCTGAAGTATTCACATAATATAAAAAATAAAATTTGTTTGAGTACACAGTAGTAAATAGTTAAAAATTATTTATTAATAATAGGTATTTTTAATTATTGACGATCGATTTAAATGCAAAATAATAAGTATAATATGCCATGGCTAAGTCAAAAATAGTTTTTTGGGATTAATACTTTCCAAATTGTTCCCTTTATACTTAAGATTTACAAGCTCATTTTAATAATTTACAATTATCTCGATAAAAACAAAACATTCACTAGCTAGCAGCAGTAGCGGAAAAAACTTGCATTTCTACATCATTTGTCAAATTAAACAAATCTATTTTCACAAATTCTATAGAAAAAACTGAAAATTTAAGAAGGTACCTAAAAAAAGAATTACATAAATCTTACAAGTTTCATTACAAAAATATTAAAGCTCGTCTATTTTCACTATACTTAATATCACAAATCTATTAAATAAAATAAAATAAATAAATTTCAGTTGACTCTACTTACAATGGAATAAATGTGTGCATATACTGAAAAGATCGTGTTTTTTTTATTATTTTCTTATAACAAAATTTATACGTCGAAATTTATAGTGTTTCCGTTGAGATGATCTTCATCTGTAATTTTACCATCGGTTAGTCGCACTCGTTTGCTACACGTTTTTCCTATTAGCAGCATAATGTCAGCTAGAGAAGGCATGCACTGTTTCCGTCCTGTAATGACATGCAACAAAAAGAAAATATGGTACACAATATTTCTACATCATTCAAATTAATTGATAACGCAAAATACTTCGATAATCACAAAAGTTTCAATCGAGTATTTTTTTTCAAACAGTATAAATCCTATCTTAGAACCGATGTCAATGACAATTTTCAACCATCTCTTCGTATCAAAGACGAAGGTTAAATTGTAGAAAACAGACTAATCTAAGCTGTTGACATTGATTTTTATATGTTTTATACTATTTAAAATAAAACTCGAATAGTAATAGTAATAGTAAAAATAGTCACTACGAAGAATAAATTTGATATAATATTGAGAATAAATTTAAAAAGATCAATGTAAAAGACAACTAGTTAGATTTGTACATATAAAATACTTTTTGAAAGTCTGTATCGATACCTAAAAAGTAATTTAGTATCTAAAGCCATATATAATAAAACTATTCTAAAATTGTCTATTAATGGTGAAGCAATAAAATAATATTGAATGTGAATGTGACGGATTCTTATCTAAATTTTTTTTCAAATAAAAAAAATTCAAAGTCAAAATCAGTTTGTATAATTTATGAGTGAAAACAAAAATACAAGTGATATTTACAAAAATTTGTGTCACTAAAATCGATAGTTTACCTACTACAGAAAAATAGACTTTCTCTTCACAATATGAACACTTTAGAATTAGAATCAATAGTGAAACATGCAATTTTTATTAAATACTATGTACAATTGACATTTCATTTCAATAATACTGCAGAATTTCAAAGATTATATAAACATTTTCCTATTTCAAAATGAACCATCATTGTAAAGTGAATACTGATACAATTTCATGTTTGGCACACGAACAATATATGTATATTTATCACAAATCCATACACTAGTAATATCACCATTGAATAGAAAAAGATCTACCTCAAATACAGACAAACATAAATATGTGCGTTTGTTACACTGAAATATTTATAAAAAATTCAAACTACGGTCTCCCGATCGCTTATCACTTGGATCCCATGTTCAGAAAAAATAAACTGAACAATCTCGTCGTAATTTCGCAAAGGACTTTTGGGGTTGTCGACCGTTTCTGGATTCGAACTTTCATTCATACTCAAATTTTCAATGTTTAGAACCAATTTTTTCTCAGTCTTTTCGCATTTAACCGGATTCGAGTTGTTAACGGGAATTTCTTTGATATTCAAATACACGATGACCTCGTCTGTAATGTCTAAATTGTTACCACATACCTTTTTCTTGTTGCTGACAATTTTGTGAACCCCAGAAACGTCGGTGATGACTTTCACCGATTTTCTCGGCAAAGCGTGCATGCCTTCTAACGAATCTGTCGAACCGTGGTCGTTGTAATCGCCGCAGAACGATTTCGGCGTAATATCGGAACACGCCGATATTTTGTTAGTCAAACGAGACCGTTTCTCTTTGAAATGATTGACCCCCGATTGAGGGCTCGACGTATAAACGTCGTTTTTGTCGATTTCATCAACCCCAATTAGATAATTTAATATTTTTGTGGAAATGTTTGCGCTTTTGGATGTTTTATTGGAATTTTCGTCTTTTCGCATTCGGAATTCGCTAGGCGATCTCATAATGATATCGTCAGGGGACGGAGTGATAATGGTCGGTTGTAGAGGATCATACGTCGTCAAATACTTACTGCGATTTCCAGATTCAAACCAAGTGAGAGCGTGTAAAATTTGTAAATTTGTGATTAAAACATGTGTTACGATCGTATATCAAACAATTTTTAAAATTACGTCATTTCTGTACAATATTGCATTGAGTTATCATTTAGATAAAACAATACGAATAAAATTCTCATTTATCACTATTATAATAGATATCGACTAAGTATTAAGATAGTATACGAATACTTACGCATTTTTCATAGGATATCCGTATAATCGATGCATTTTGATATACGATATGATTGAATCGTCCATTAAATATTTGATACTTTCTCCTCGTCTGACTGATCTTCTTATCATCGTAGAACTTACTTCGTTCGGCACCCAATTAGTTATGATCGTAATATTTCTCTGCATAAAATAAAAACGAGATAATAAAAAACAGAAAGTTAACAGTCAATTTTTTTACAAAACAACTTACTCTGTGTTTAGTGAGCATATCTGAATCATAAATAAATTTTTCAGGATTTGACCCACTTCTAGTGATAACGACAATCCCGTGGTTGCCTAAAATCGTATCCAACTGGAATATATAAAAAAATATTATAATTGTAATAAAATTTGAATATTTAAACCTTTTTATGTACTAACATCTTCTTGAGCCCACAATCCTGGTGTAGCGAAAGATTCTAAAAGATCGGCTCCACACAACAACTTCAATTGAATTTTCTCGTAAGGATAAGAATTTTCTTCGTTCCCGTTGATCATATCGAAATTTGTGTTTATTGAATCGGTTTCGTCTATTCCTATGTTGTTATTATATACCGGCGTCATAACGTCGGGCATCCAAGACGGTGGCGATCCTTCGAAAGTACCGCTGCTACGAGCTTTTGCAAAGGCATTCAAATAATTCTACAAAATATGGAAACTTATTAGTCCGTGTATGATGTATAAAATTTCACGTATTGATTTTTATGAACCTGATGGTATTGCAACGAGTATCTAGTTTTGGTCCATCCCTCTTGATTCACCTCCCAGTCGGACAATTTGATCCAATCCGAAGTCCTCAGAGCCAAGCGCAGCATCGCACAACGATGGGTGGCCGGTATCAAGTCTTTCTTCCCGTATGCGTCGTGGACGGGGGACATGATCCCGCCGATGACCGTGTGCGTCCCCATGGATTCGAAATGGTCTTTGGCGATTTCTGAAAAGGGCATCAGGGGGGGTTCGCTTAGTAATGCGCTATAAATAGATTGTGGTTGATGGTGTTGGGGAGGTTTTCAAGGGCGAGTTCAAGGTCGCGTTTACCGAACATCCGGAAGTGCATGGGGGTGGGAGGGTTGAAGGAGCCGCAGGCCAGCAGCACCACGCGAGAAGTCATCCTCGCGATTTTGAAGCGAGCCGACGGATACACGTTGGAGATGGACTGGCGACTGTGCGCAATTGACACAACAATGACAGCAAACTCGGAATGAACCGGCGAATTGACGACCTTAACTGTGTAATTTTAAAATGTTCGATATCGACGAAATTCGTGATTTTCAGACGTTCGCCCAAACAATATTAGTACACAAGAAATTGATGCTTATTGACAGATGTATACAAAATATAACAGCATCCATCGAGCATAGAATACAATCCAGACGTTTGTCCAAATGACGCAAGCGAAATTTTTCGAAATTTTCAAATTCAATGTGCGCTTATATCCGGATACTCTTCATTTGTTGTTTTTTGAATTTTAAATTCATTCGTTGATTTATGACATTCATGTTTATTTTTGTTTTTTGACGTTTGTATTCGTTTGTTGATTTTTGACGTTTGTATTAATTTGTTGTTTTTCAACATTTACGTTCATTTGATTTCAAAATCTATTTTCTCTAATTTACAAATGGCATTCATCCGGATATTGAACAATTCTTAAAAAAAAAAATAAAGACAGATCGCATTACTAGTTTATCGATTATATTTTAAAAGATATAAAATATAAACGGCAGTTTTTAACAAAAAATTATTATTATATTACTCAATGAGAGGAAATAGTATTGCGCAAACGCGTACGTGCGCACATGCTCAAACTAATGGCCGAGAAATGTCGTAGTCCACAGTCGAGCATTCTGCCGACGAGAGATTCGATGTTGCCTTTTGGCTAAAATTGTACAATCCCCCACCACGCTTATCTGTTGCCGCACTGGCTATTTTTTTTCATAGCAACACATTTGCCATGAGCTCTATCTCTTTCGCTTCACTAATAATAAATCTGAAAATATCCAATTTGAGATAATTTAATGATTAATATCACACAATGTGCATAAACATAGAGAAAAATTAAAACGATGATTTTATGACGACTTATAAATTCGTTTGGTTTTATTTGATGAAATTCTAAAATTTTTCTTAATTCATGTCTATTTTATAATAGTGTTGAATACTAGTGTGATAAATCTTTAACATGAAAAACGTTCATTAACAATCGATCTAACGTTAAAATTGAGGTTGGAAGTTGGTACGTTCATGGGTTTTACTTATATTTTACTAATTGAAGGGCTCGTAGTAAGTAATGGTAAGTGCCAAAATTATAAAATTGAGTTTTTTTTATTTACTACATAAAATAGCACATTGATTATAGAAATTAATAAATAACTCCACAGTCTCTCAAAAGATGACAATACTATGTCGGGATTACTCCTGATGTTATTTGCAATTAAATGCATGTAAATTGTTTAATATCTCCAAAAGTGGCAAATATCGCTCAGCATTATTTTTTGCCGAGCCCCTCAATATGTAATTGTATATTTATTTCTTGACCGTAAAATTTGACACATAACTTGAAAAATTAATAGAAATTGTTAGGTCCGACATAAAATTATCTAAAAAAATTTACAAAAAATAAAACAATTGAATTGAAAATATAGTCCATCTTAATGACAAAATCACACCGTGGTGTATACTCATACGAAAAACCTACAACAAACCAGCTGATCCAGTATCCAAATTTCCGAAATCGGCACTGAGCGGCAACATCAATCCTAACCGAGCTGAGCCGTGAAAAAAGAAGCGGAGGTGGGTTTTGAGAGGTGTTTAGGTGTTTGCGCATAACGCATAATCTGGATTTTGAAGCAAAACACACGCGTGCCGGCCGCCAGACAACACTCGAAGTAATTATTTATCAATTCCACAACGATTCGGTGAAGTTTAGGCCTGCGCCCCCTCTTTTTGGCGATTTCGCATCACCAGCTCCTGTAGTGCCGCCGCCCCCCAAACATAACCTCTAAAATTGCACTTATATTTGACGTTTCGTTATTTTCTATCGTGCACACTTTTATCTTAACCTTCGAATTTCGTCTGTCGTAATCTGTCAAACGCATCTCTATTTTGGTGGAGACTACGTCAATAGCATCTTATTTTCGTAAGCGATTCCAAAAAGTGTTTGGACATTCCGATTGCAACATAAAATTTGTCACATGAATCATTGTTTATCTGTATTGCTCATTTCAAAACAATTCATGTTTGTACAATACAAAAAAGTCAATTGACTGATTACAATTCAATCTAAATCATTGTATCTCAAATATTAATTTTTTCAGATAGGAAAAACATGGATGATGATTGCAAAGGGCCTAGGAGAGGTAAACCTCAACAGCAATTTTATCAACCCGGAAGCGGACCCTTGAAAAAAACTCAGGACGACATAGACCAAGGAAAACCAGAATTTCACGTTCCGAACGATGTTCCGAAGCGAGGCGGAAGGAACAGAGGACGGGGACATTTTAACAATAAGGATAGTAATCGGCATACTGATGATTTAGCTGAAAAATTGATCGGCATTAGTATATCGCAAAACGATGAACAAAAAAAATCGTTCAAGTCTAGAAAACCAGAGCAGCAATTATACGTTCCAAAAAACAGAACTGTATCAGAACGCGACGACAACAACAAAAGTCCGCTCTTTTCAGACATGTGGGAAGGGATGTCGAGAAGCACGGGAAATATCCGATTCAACGAGCCAAATTCTTTATCTGACCGATTAAATCCTGAATTTGTCGATTCTCAAAACAATCACGAAGGTAGGAGTAAACGTTACTCGGGTCACAGAAGACACATTCTCGACGCCAACGAAAGAAGAGATCCCGAAAGTATAAGACGAAACGATAACAGACAAAACTCGGAACCGAGAAACATGTCTCCTAATAGAAAGAATTCGGTAGAAAATCAAGTTTCATCGAGAAATCGTGATACACGCAGCATGGAATCTTCCGCTCCTAGATATTCTCATCATATGAATGGGGGAAAACCTCCTAGCGGTAGAAGAAACTCTACCGTCACTCCCGGAAATGAAGGGAACAAACCATGGTGTAACCCGCAAAACTTTGATTCGATGCCTCCTAGATTTAAGAAGAAGTTTCTCGCCGAAAGTGGTTTGCTCAACACTGAGGAAACTACTCAAGCTACGTGGAACGGAGATAGTTTGGTATTCCAAGGCTCGTCTAATCATCATTATCCTCCGAATCATCCTCCTCAATCTTGGTCACATACTTTACCGATGAGAGGTCGCGGTCGCCATAGAGAAGATGATTTCGAAAAGTCTAAACGAATATCAAACAATGTAATTCATAGTTTTGAATCAGGCAGTGATTCTAGATCTTCGACACCCCTCACTCCTTATGTAGCAGTTCCTTCTACAAACAAATCAGTTCCCGGGAATAATTCGAATGGTAATATATTTCGATTGAATATTTAATCCTTTGTACTCTTGAGAATTTTCCGAAGAGTTTCCCACAACTCTGGTTTTTTAAGCATTTTTCAAAATTATGAATTTTTCAGTAAAAAATAAAAATCAAATGAAAAACTCCTTTTAAAATTATTTCTTATTAAATTTTATATTTTTTCCATATTTTAAATTTTAAAATTAATTAACTTATGGTACTTTTTAAAACAATCTCCTGGAAGCAAACTGACCGTTAATTTCCGACATATTTAGGGCTATATATAGATGCAAAAAAAAGCTAATAAATTTCATGTTTCGATTGAACTGTAGCCTGTCGGAATATGCAAGGTACATCATCTTGACGATTGTGGATATTTTCTTTGTTTTACGTCATATAGTGTTTATTTTTTTCATTATCATGGCAGAGATGATGATAATCGATTTCTGAGGGTTTAAATTATATTTTTGATCAAATTTTATTGAGTATGGAGGTATGGTGCTCTTTAAAATTTCGAAAAATAAGTCAAATGTGACTCGACACGGAGTTGTGGGAAACAAACGGTTTTCGAGTCACACTCGACTCGGAGTGCAAAAGGTTAATATTTATTAGATAATTTTATGATCTATGTATTTTTTTAGATATTAAATATTCTGATCCTTCTACACCACAACAAAACCGAATTCAAAGTGATAACGAACCGCCGAGCCAATCTATTACTAATCACAGTCAAGGAAACGGACATTCGTGGGCTTCTGATCAATCTGACGATAGTCACACGGTTTCAAGAGATATACCTTTATCGAAATACTCTTCGAAAAATATATCTCCAGATGGTTCTTCAAAAAATAACGATAGAATGACTTCGGAAAAGTTTACAGAACATATTTCTCCTCCACTGTCTTCTGCTCCTCAAGTCGTACCTGCTAGAATAGTTAGTATAGATTTATATCCATTTGAATATTGCTACGTATTATTTCGAAACTTATTTTTATTCTATGTACTAGGATTGGACACAAGAAATAGAAAAATCTAGCAGTTTAGATGTTCTCAATGAAGACAAATTAGATAGTTTCCA
Source organism: Hydropsyche betteni (assembly GCA_028571205.2). NCBI lineage: Eukaryota > Metazoa > Arthropoda > Insecta > Trichoptera > Hydropsychidae > Hydropsyche > Hydropsyche betteni. The sequence goes on from JAOXNN020000006.1 coordinate 3,050,167, forward strand.
CTCGAAAAATTCTTTATCTCATCCTCCCTTTTGTAATGATCCTAAATTTTCAAGAAATCAGGAAGCAAAACCATTAAACAATACTGATATGAAACATGGTCGACTTGCTGGCGGTAAACAAGGAAATGGAGCATCCGAAACGATGCCGGGAGAAAGCAAAAAAAAGCAAAAGAAAAAACGGTACGAGCATAAGTATTTTTGTGATTTGAATTGGTTTTATAAAGCTTTTTTTAAGTTAAATAATAGTTTTTATTATTTTCATGCTAATATTTTATTTTTGGATGTGGAAATTGCTAAAATTTATAGAATGATATGAATATGAATGTTTCCATTATTTCAATTTATTTGTTTAATAAATATATGATTTTTTGATTATATATGCTTTCTTAAATAACTTAATATTGCTTATGGACATGGTGGTGCTGTGTACGATATTACAGCGCAATAAAATATACTGTATTTATTGATTCAGATGTGCATTTATTGGAGTAACAGATATTTTTAACATACCAGTCGATTTATTTAATTCAAATTGGTTATACCATTTCAAACTTGTCTTTGAATTGATGATATTAATTCCTACATTTTTGTCTGCTCGTGATTATTAACAATACTAATACTGCTTTTTTATTTTCATTTAATTTACAGAGTATGTATTCGGAAAAAAAATGCTGTTAATCGGTATGATTCCAATGAATATACTTATGACTTCATTAACTTAATGTACTTTATTTTAATAAAAGCGATTGTGTGTGAAATGAATGTATTTTTCATTGCAGTCGGAGCTCTAGCAGAGGTAGTCAAAGGAGAGATAATAGTTGTGATAATGGTCGACGAAGATCTGAAAGATCACCTCATAATCAGAGAAACAGAGATTTAAGGGACCATAATAGAGATAAAGAAAATTTGAGAGATTCGAAAGATCGCGATAGAGACGCGTTCAAAGATGGAAAACGTTATAACACAACTAATCAAAGTGAAAGATCTTCGAGTCACCACCGACAGCACATTGTTTACAGTCGAGAAAATAGTCGTGACAGGTAATTGATATTACTTTTTTCTTCTATTCGTAAAAAATCGGTTTTAAAGAATCAAATTTTTTTTTTAAGGAGGTGTTTTTCACGCACGAGCAGTGGCGATCGTGGCGGTCCCGGAAGTAGACCCGGTAGCCGCGACAGAATGGCACGTTTCGGATCACAACAACCGTTGCCAAAAAGTGGCCCCGTCACTAGAATAGACCCGGAAAATATCAAACTTCCACCTCCGCCTCCACCAAACGCTTCCCATCCTAGAAATCAAGTATATTTAAATATTTTTCTTAAATTTAATTTGAAAATCATAATTAAGTGTACTTGTACTACTTGAACTTGTACTTGTACTACTTATACTTGTACTTATACTTGTGTATATATTGTTTTTTTTTATGTACTTCAGAGTCGACGGGATAGTTGGTCTGGAAAAGGTTCTAGACATGCTAGTGTGGATAGCGCCGGAGACTTGGCATGTTCTCCACCACGAGGTGGAGGTAGTGGGACTGGTGGTGGTGGTGGAAGTGTAGCCGGAGGTGGTGGCGGTGGGAGTAGATCACGTCATAGACGACGAAAAGATTCCGATAGTCTTCGGCACACTGGTGGATCATCCACTTCCACCAATTGGAGAGAAGAAATGCAACCAGTGGCTGATAGGTATATCAATGATTTTTTTTATTTATTTCTATGGTTGTTTCGATAGTTTAATGAATTTTGTATGTTTTTCGTACGTTTTAGATTTGAAAATGATAATAGACGAAACGTTCGACCTGAAAGTAAAAATTCAAGCGCTTTAGAAAGAAGGCATGAAGTTATTGTCAATCCGACCACCAAAAGTCTTGCTCCAGGAATTTTAGTACTTCCGCAAGGATTATCGGAAAATGTCAGAAGTAAAGATGTTTCAAATAATCCACACCAAAGCCGAGGGTATTTATCTTTTTAGACAAATGGAAATCGACTCCCTATCATTATCACTGATTAACGTTTTTGAATTGCAGTAATTCAAATGCCACATCTGTAACTAGCCCTCAAAATCCAATGGTTCAGCGTTCTCTTTATGACTGGCGCCATCCCAAAACGCCTATAGTGATTTTACAAGCTGCACCGACCACAAATACTTTTCAAGAAACCCATTCTATTCCACATAGGCCATCTGAATCACAAAGTGGAAGTCGTATTTCTTATTATGATCCAGGTTCGGATAGTTTCAAATGTTCTCATAATCAAGACCTTTTGAGACACATTGAACAGGCTGATATTCAGTTACAATCTATGTTCAAAAACGGAACGATACAAAGTGAGTGGGATAAGGTTATGCAAATAAGGTAAAATTAATTGTTTTTAAATATTTTCAATATTTGGAGTTTATTTTTCATGATCGATTTTGTTTTAGGAATTTTTTGCAACGATCTTTTCGACAGTTACTTGCTACGGATATAAAATTTTGTGTGACAGAGAATGTCGAAAATCATTTTTGGAAAATGATATATTACAATTTTATCGAAGTTATGCGAAAATGCATGACTCAAGATGAAACCATGAAGAGTCAATATGCGGAAATGATAAATAATCTTATCAAGGATGGAAATATTTTTTTCGAAGGCTTATTAGAACTGTTACAAAAAACTTTTGATTTCCAACTCGATGATTATCTTAATGCTCATTACGTGTCGCCACCGAGAGGCTTGGAATTTGTCGGTTTGGCTTTAATATCGGCCCAGAAAATTTACATATTTTTAGGTGACTTGGCTCGTTATAAAGAATTGGTCAATGAAACAAACAATTTTGCCAAAAGTAAGAATTGGTATACAAAAGCTAATCAAATCAATCCTAAGAACGGCCGCCCATATCAAAAACTTGCTATATTATCTAACATATCGGTAAGAATTTCAGAATTTCTTGAAATATTTTATGATGAACAAACAACATTGATGTTATTCGTGTTTCAGAGAAGAAAATTGGATGCTGTTTATTTTTATATGCGAAGTCTTATGTCATCGAATCCTTTTCCTTCTGCTAGAGAGAGCTTGATTACACTTTTCGATGAATTCAGAAAAAAGGTTTGTATTATGTATTTATCTTTTTCTTGTTTGTATTATGAATTTCACCATATCGTACTATTTTTCTGGGTTTAATTAATTTTGTAATTACGTGATCGATTCATTGAAATTTTTTTTATTGTATTTGTGCTGCAGTACCAGAATTATGGGAGTGTGAGTATAATAAGTAAATTTTGATTTCGGGAAATACAAAAGTTTTAGTTTATTATTGTTTTATTATTGTTTAACTTTTTCGAACGCTTGTGAACGTATTTCTCATATAACCAAAAATTTTAGTACGAAGCTAATGAACGAAAACGACAAGCGGAACGTCAACGAGCTGTGGAAGTGATAAGCGGCGCTCGTGGTTTGAGACGTGAAGTTTGGACCAGACCCGGTGGCAGGCGTACTACTACCTTGCTTCAAGCTGATCGATTGGCCGCTAGAGCTGCTTTGAGTGACGATGAGGAATTATCATCAATGACCAGTATTGAGGTGAAAAATAAACGTTATTTGTATTTAAATCTATATCATACTTTAGTTATGTTTTATAAAGTTAATTTCTTTTTGTTTTAGCTTAACAAGAGATTCGTTATTAGTTATTTACATGTACACGGAAAGCTCATAACAAAAATTGGGTAAGTTGATTATGTTTTCGATTTTGTGAAAGAAAACGGTTTTTTTTTTGTTTTTGTTTTCGTTTTGGTTATTAAAATGCATTTTTTTTTAAATGTAAACGATATTCGAACACCCTTCCAAATTGCTGTTTTTCCACTTTTTTTATGCGTAATATTTATGTAAATTGAACAACTTCTTCCTCAATCCTTCGAAATTGCATGAGCAAAATGCAAAATTGGTGGCCGGTCGGTAGCTTATAGTTGTGTTTTAAATTCGACGGACCATTTTACATTTTTGTATAGAATGTTTTTAACAGAGGATATTGACCTGTGGAAATATTTCATGATTTTATTAATAGAATCTTATATTTTTATATTTTTCAATGGATGTTTTTTTTTAGTATGGAAACATTATATGAAAGTGCAACTTTGATGTTGCGTCAGTTTCGAGCACTTCTTCGTCTTTCTCCATTGCCCATCAATTGCAGCCGTCTATTACAATTGATCGCGCTGAACATGTTCGCTATTGAATCAGCACAGTTAAAAGGTAATACTTTTTATTTGAATTATATTTAAATGTATTTGTAAACATTTCGTAGATGTGTCGGAGGAAAAAAAAATAAAGGAATTCCATCATTATCTTTTTGTATTTGCAATGTTAGATGCTTGCATGTAACATTTATTTCACTGTCAAGATTCAAACTTAATTGGTGTTGTTGACGATTCCAATTTCGGCAATAACATATCATTAGTCGTCGCGACCTCTGCGCTTGACCCATTCGTGGGAATTTTCTAGCTATTGACCCCTTTATGGTTTTCTGACGCGTTTTACCTTTTTCGTAACAAAATTGTTCACGTTTCTTCCCTCTATCTCTGCAATAAAGCTCATTGTTTATCGATAAAATTATATGCACACTTTTACCTATTCAAATATTCTTCGGATTACTGTGAATTTAAATTAGATTGAATGAAACCTTAATCGATAAAGTATCTTTCGATTACATGGAAATATGATCGAGCGGTCAAGCCATAAACCCGCATTAAATCTTCACATATGAATTTTCAATTGTTTTGTATAACTCCGTTGATTTTTCTCATAATATTTTATAGACCCGCGTCGGATATAAATTTCAATTATGCGTGTAATTAAATCTATTTATTTTGCGTATGGAAGTTTAATGGGATTTTTATCGTTGATTGAATTTATATGGACACATTGACCCGTACAAAAAAACCCGCCTTTTCAATCCCAATTTTATCCACGCCCGAAGGATCAAACACAGTCGAAGGCTCCGTATTACGTCCCATCATCATCTGCTTCGCAGTTTCACTGGTCACACGACATTATGCAATCGCGGACAAGCCTGTCGTTCGGAAGTGCAGTCGTCGGGCCACGATCCCGTATCGATTCTGGTTTGGCGACCCGCCGGGACTGCGGTCTCAATTTATCATAGTCCTCGCGAGGCGTGATTAAACGCGCCCTTTATATGCACACGCTTATGTCTATAATTTAATCGGTTTCGCAGGCGGGGGCGCCGGACAGTCGCGCGGATCCGTCTTTGGCTTGTGAACCGATTTTTTTAAGTTTCGAACGGGCGCGTCGAATTATGTCACTTGAGCGGGCGCGTGTCGTAAATTTTACGTCATCAAGTTTTTACATGTAAATGGTGTTTTTTTTATATAAATGTTAGGTTATGAAAAATGATGAATGGCAGTATTTAAAAAAAATATATATTTGACTTTCTAAAAAAAAAAAAAACACTTTTTTCGATAAAAATAAAATATTTTATCGACTTATTATTCAGAATCAATATTTTCAACCTTACAATTGTTGCAAACCATCTCAACTGCAGAATTTGAAAGTAAAGGACTGACAACGGCAACACTTCATTGATGCTGAGGATCTTTTTTTCTCCATTGCACATGACCTATAAACATCGCCTTTTGGAGGGATTCTTACGAAAATTCCCAAATATCAACGAATAACAAAAATTTCCAAACACACCCGGTACATCTATACGAGAGACCCTGAACCCGGAATAGCTCAGATCTCGATTTCGGTGGCTCAGTGGTAAAAGTGGGAGAAGCGACATAAATTTTATTTGTCATAAATTTTGCGACAGCGCGCCCGTTCGAAGGTTTTAATGTGATATTCAACCGAACTCCTTTCGAGTTGATATTTTGCGTCGGTTTTGTCGACAATTATGCTCGGTTTCTGCGCACGCGCCCCGACGGTAATTCCGAACGGCGCCATGGGCTGGCTGCTTCGCCGTCCTCGGCATCCTGACGAAGATTCCTGTCGAGGAGATTCTTCAGATTCGCCAGACGGCTCACGCACGTCTAAAATAAAGGGTCGCCTTTTTATTATCGGATACGTGTTTGCGTCTCGGCGCACACCACTTTATATCTAGCCGTAAATCGTCGAAACGAACAAAAAGCGAGCCGATAAATAACGCGGCGGGCGCAATTTATTAAAAACATTATCGGCTCTCGGTGCAACTGTGTCGTTTTCGGTGCTGAAAGAATCGCGTGTGCGAATTCCCAATCGTCATACGTTATGAAGTCGTTACGTTCGTGAATAATTACTCAATCGTCGCCGGAATGCAGTTTCGTGTCATTTGCTATATGTAGGGTGGCCGTATTTTCCAGAATCCAAAACGGGACGGTCCGTAAAAAATGAGTCCATATGAAAAAAATGTGTTTCACTATCAAAATCTTTTCTTCAATTAATATCGTTAAGGAAACAATGATTTTGAAACATTGACAAATGTTTTACTCAATCAAACTGTATCACCAAAAACAATCAATTTACTTAATTTCTACCAACAGGACTTTTTTTGTTAATTTATCAATATTTCTACAACAAACAATCGTAGAATAAAGGCGGAAATTTATTTCAAACTTCTTCTTGTTGGTCAATCAAACTACATGTATCACCATAAAACTATAATTTATTTATTTTCTTCGGCTTACTTTTTAATATTTTCACCATTTTTTTTTTTGTATATTCAAAAAAAGTAACTACGATCTATATATATAAAAATGAATCTTGGTTTGTTGCCGTTTCACTCCAACACCGTTCGACCAATCGCCATAATAATTGGCTTGTATATGTATTTTTTTGCCGAAAATGTTGTGGTATCATCAAAACAGGGTGACCATATTTCCCAGAACCCAAAACGGGACGGTCCGCAAAAACGTTCCCTGCCTATATATATAAAAAAATTGTGACAATACGAGGCCTGCTTTATGCTTTTAACCTTTCCTTACCGGGGCATTCCCGTCTTTAGTGCGCAGTGGCTTTCGAGCCTTTAACTGGAGTGGACCTATGCCCATTTCGTGAGATGGTTTCGCCGGATGGTTTTTTAACGATTTCAGCAAATAAATCACAATTATTATAATTAATTAAGGGGATTACCTATGAATTTTTTTATTTTTCCGATTTTGAATCGCTAATTTTTGAATGTGTAGTGACTACACAGCACCGGAACGCGCATTTTTTTTTAGCACCGTAAGGGAAAATTTAATGAATTTAAATTAAAAAATAATTTGATTTAAAATTTAAGTTCTGAACAACGCGGGGCACTACCGCTAGTCAAATACATAAATCCGAAAACGGGACAAATCAAAAAAATTTACGAAAACACCACGAACGAAAGACACGACAAAAACGGGACTGTCCCCTCGAAAACGGGACGGCGTTGCAAAAACGGGAATTTCGCTGCAAAAACGGGACAGTCCCTGCGAAAACGGGACTCACGGTCAGCCCAGCTATACGGCTCCGTGCCTCGGCTCATTTTCCTCGGAGGCACTTTTACGTCGAGGGTTGTTGTGTAGGCTTCGGAGGAGCACTGACCCAGCAAGGCTGCTCCAAGGCCGGCAGCGCCTCCGCCCTCGCCGGATGTCGTCCTCCCCATCGACAACGGATGCTGCTGTTCTTCGGTTAAACGCTCTGCCGATGTTTATAGTTGCGTTGTTTATTTGCGTGCGATACCCACACTAAACGTTCTCGGCGGACCAGCGTATCTCAATCTGAACGGATTTACATATTTTAACATATTAGAGGCGATCCTTCGCCGTGTAGCGTTCGGGTTTTGTACCCTTTTTCGCGTTGGATGCGAAAAAGTGTGTGCCGATTCCGATCTGGCAATGAAAAACCGTGAGTGTTTTCAGCGGGATGTCGAAGGCTTTCGTTGCGTATATACGTTTCGATGTTTACAAGTGCATCCGTTTAGTCGCGGCTGTCGGAAACTTTTTGCTCTGGTTGTACGAATAATATTTAATTCTGTATTTTGTATATGTGCTGAAAATTGTTGAATCGTATCATTTTTTTTTGAAGAATCAGTTTTTATTTCAGATACCACGACGTCTATTGTTGGTGGTGGTTGTCGCAGTGAAGTACAAGAACGAGCCCTCGCTGTTTCACTGAGAATGTTCGGTGCCCTTTTGGAAAGGTGTTGCACCCTGTTGTCGGTTTCATCACCTTCGCCCAGACCTAGATTTCCGGTTCATGACGATGTCATCGTGATGTTACCCGCTATCAAGGTATACAATATTAACCTATAGACCTAAATAAATAGATATTTTCATGTGCTTCGTAAATTAAATATATAATAGATCAAAATTTTATGATCACCCTGCAAAATTTTTGGACAGATTTTCTCGCGTCATCGTCGTCTTCATTAGCGCCTTAATAATAACTTCCGTTTTATTTGCACAAATTGAATCGTCGCAAATTCTTAATATTAACTGTTAAACATATAAGGTGACCTCTGAAATGAGATATGTTAAATAAATAAAAAAGATAAATTTATAAACGGTATTAAAATTAACTAATGAATGTGAATATACTATATAAAAATATTCTCGATTCTGAAAACTTCAAGGCATGCATAATATATTATGTAGACCAGATTATTTACATCGAATTACTTGTCGAACTCTTGAATGCTTCGAACCTTTCGGGTTCAAGGATGTCGGTGGAATTTTATAGAATGAAAAAAAGGTGCAAATAGTATTACAGAGATCTTGGTAACTATGCTGCAACCGCAAATCGTAATATATTAAATTATTTATTTACTATATTCAATTTGAACACGGATAAAATGATTGCGTGATAAAATTTTATAAATTTTAATAACAATCACAATTGATTTTCTTATATTTATAAAATCAAATATCATTATCAAATACAAAAAATTCACCTCTTTTATATATGTATGTTACAGTCCAAGTGTTCACTTTTGTTTGTTTATATTCACTCTAGTTTTAGTATACAAAAACTATCGATTTTAGTTTGAATGTCAACCGTCAAATTTTACCTGCATATGAACTAGCATGTTCATAAGCAAACCAATTTGTTTATACACGTTCAGATTTGCGTTAGTACACGAAAAAATGTAGTAAACAGATCTAAGCATTGCAAAAGGCATCTAAACTAAAAACAGACGTCATAAGTATCATGCTTGGATTAGGTTAGCTTGAGTTGTGAAAACTTGTTCAAAACAAACTCTCAAAGTTCAATCTGACACGTGGAGAGACACTACGCGTATTTTCAATCATTAGTTGACGTACCAATTTTCATTTTATTGATATTTAGTATAACAGCGTTATCTGTGTGCAAATTGACAAATAACTTAAATTGTCATACCACACTAACAATCGGACTAGAGCTGCTTAGAAGGTGTATAAACACACTAGTTTGCGTGTTCATTATTTCTTTCGAGTTCATTCAAACTTGCCGGTTTCGGATGTGTATAAACACGCTAGTTTGCATGTTCATTATTCCTCTCGAGTACACTTAAACTTGCCAGTTTCGGATGTGTATAAATATACTAGTTTGTTCATACACAAACGAAGTGGACACTAGAACTTTAACATATACATTTATTTCAACACTATCAAAACAAATAGACGCGCGATCGATTCACGATACACAATTCAATTTTCCAATTGCGCAACCGGCCACACTTTGGCGTTTTCTTTCACGATTTTCGAACCATAATGGTTCTCGGAAACGCTTCTAGTCGTATTCCGTCGGCCGCAATTGAAGATCATCTTCATAGAATGCGCGTAAAAAACAATGGCGATCGGTTACACGGTGCGTGCAGTATTACGGTCGAAACGAACAGTTTAAATTTGACGGACGTTTCGGGCGTGACTCGGAAAACAATTACTGGAAGATGCGCAAAAAGCTGCGCCGCGTGAAATAATACGTACGAAAGAGTGGTTCGTTTAAAACGATTAACGTTTGTTGTTTTTTTTGTTGTATGAATTTTAGGTGTGGTGCGAATGGATGTTGATCCACAGATCCGTATGGAATCCTCCTCCTCCGTGCGATGATTTTGATGCTGGGTAAGTGCTTTAGTTTTTTTTTTTTTAAGATAACTTTTATAGGGGCGTCGATATAAATCGGAAATTATTTTTATATGGATCGATTTGAAAACTTATTGAATTTAATTTTATGGGCGAAGTGTGATTTTTTTAAAAGTTTGTTTTATATAAGATTTTTAATATTCATTTTGATAGATAATCATATTAGGCGGCCTTTGACTTTCGAAAATTCGCTATTTCGAACATTTAAAATAAAATATCGATAATGTAAATATAAAGTTAAAAAATGCAATGAAAGTTTATAAAAGAGTACTTGAAAGTCTTAAACACGCATTATTAACTTAATTATTTAACTTAATACCCATTGATACATACATATTTCGAAATACATAGAATTTTTGATGTTTTTTTTATATCCTCTACTTTCGAACATTTAACATTCGCACACATTTTCAAGAATCAATTACGTGCGAAAGTCAAGAATCTTTCACTCATCGGTCTGTAATATTGAACGTATGAAAGTCTGAATTATCAACTATCTAAAAAATTAGATGATATGAAATTTTACTTCGAATGCGTAAGAATGCCACGCAGAGTTTTTCGTGATTATGGATATGTAGTAATTTAATTTTTTTCACGCTGAGCGAGCGAAAAATTTATAATGGGCTCGTTTCTCGATCTCGATCAACTTTGATCCGATTACGAAAAAAACCGATATCCCTACGCACACACAATATTTCCAACATCCCCTATATATAGTAGCGGATTTCTGTGTGTCCGTCTGTGTATCTGTTCGATGACGCTCGCGACTTTAAAATGATCGACCTGTCGATACGATCATTTTTTCGAATTAAAAAATCGCAGTGCCCGGCCGGGATTTGAACGCGGTTCGTTCACACGCTACACGAGTAACCAAACCTCGACACCAACCCCGAGTTAACGTCATTTTTTTAAAAATATGTAATGTAAAAGTATTGACAATTATTCTAATAGGGTCTTTATGTGTAAACACTTAACGTCTATAATATCATGCTTATGAAATAAAACGATAAACGTGAACGCAATATACGTATCTATTGATTTATGTAATAGGGATTAGCGTATTTACCTAGCGTGTATGCAATATGGCATATATTCGTCCAAATTTGTAAAAAAGTGTCGATTGGCTGCATGTTCTTTGGAAAAATCGTCTCTATTGACATATGCAATACGTCGATTACTACGCAGTGGAAAAAATATTTGAATCCCCTATACATGTATATAATCACGGATGACAGATGTCTGTGTTTGTATGCCGAGGCTCTCGACTTATCGTTCCAATTTAGCCTGTATGCCGTTCAAATATAACGGCTATAATCGCTACACGAGAACGG
>JAOXNN020000006.1:3061656-3116656 GCA_028571205.2 Hydropsyche betteni
CATAAGTATTGTAAACCATCAGATAATATCGAACCGAGGAGGGAACGCCGAAGGACAGCAGGAGGGAGTGCAGGACCGCGGTTCAGACAACGTTCCTGCGGACGGGATCATAAGGCAGGGACTTCCCGTCGGTGTAGAAGGAGAAATAGTGATAATGAACAATATGCCTCACCAATTGGTTCGGACGCCTAACGGCATCGTGCTGGGCGTGATGCCGAGCGCCAAGCAAAGTGCAGTGAGTTCAGGTGTTAGTGTAGGTGTCGGTGTAGTGAATGGAGTGCAAAATGTGACGAATGTTGTGCAGCATCAGCATCATCATCAACATCAACAGCAACATCTCCAGCAACATCAACAACAGCTGCAATCACCACAATCCCAACTCCAAACCCAACAGGACTCATCTTTTATAGTAGTGCCTCAAGGTTGGAATAGGATTGTCAACGGTAGCGGTGTGGTTTATTTGAGGTGAGAATCGATATTTTTAAATCAAACATATTGATTTTGTGGATTGATACCATTACCATACTTATAATATGTAGCGAACTAGTGAAATGTAGGTATCAAACACTGAGTGGGAATCTCATGAACCGAACACGTCTGAACTCTTTATCTTCGGGATAGAACCGTATCCCCTCGAAATTCCAATATCGTGTGATCCATATGAATACGGATGGAATGCAATACCCTTCAAACAAAATGCATTCCCGTAAATCGTAGTGTACCTATACTTAATCAAACCTTTTGATGTTTCGAATTTACGAGCACAACAAAGCTTATTAATATATTCGTACTTTTTCCATTTATCCATATCTCCTATATTCGTAATTTGGTCGGTTTATTTCGTCGCCGATTGCGGACAATTTGTCCGATTGTAAACGTGCTTGCACTTAATTAAAATGATGCTCTCAGCACTACTGGTGTGTACTTTTGTAATTGGAGCAAGTGTGGCACGCGTTCAAGTGGATCAGTTTACCCTTTCGTTTATATGAAATATGTCGTAGATATTATCTAATCGTTTGCACAAGTTGACTTAATTATGTAATTCGAATTTTCTAAATGTCACCCGGAGAACCGGTTGCGTTTTATTAGCTTGATTTCATTTTCTATAAAAAGGATCCACCTAACATTATCGTCGTTTTCGTGTTCGATAATCGCCCAGAATCTTCGTTATTGTAATTTCACGGTTCGACATTGGAAATATTGAATTTTTTCCTTGACATAATACCAAACGATGCGTCCACCAATTGATATTTCGCAATAAAGAATTAATTCGAAACACCTTCACGAAAAATATTTAAATAGCGTCAAAATTAATGAATATCTTCGCGTTTTATCGTCTGTAAGAAACCAGTTGAACTTTGATGCCATGGAAACTCGATTTTTCGACTCGAATCGTTACAGATTGGGTTTCAGTACGTCGAAGCACACATTTCTTGAGTTTCATGTCCTGCGGGATGAACATTTGACAGTGGTCGTGATCCACCCCACGGTGAGCGTGGGCTGCCGAGTCGTGCTTAACCATCTCTTGTCATTACGCGTTCTCGTCTCGTTAACAGGCTGTCTCAAAATTATATTATCCACCGTTTTTTTTCCGACCGATTTTTAAATAACATGAAACGAAACGCAGAAGGGTACCGTCAATCGAACGAGTTTCGTGAATCAAAAACTCAAAGAAGTCGCTCGATTCTTTAGGGAGATTTTGGACAATAACGTCTGACGGGTGTTAGAAGCAAACATTATTCAAAGTATTGCTGACAAAGAAACGTGCCCCTTCAATGTTGTATGAAAACGAGATTTTAATTTTGATGAGGGAGAGATCAAGGTCTTCTTAAATTATTGGGTACTTTTAATCTCGTTCTTTTACGTTTCATGGAATTTACATACTTATAGATTGTGTTATTCGTGAGTGAAACTGCGTATTTTCATTTCTTTTTTTTTTTTCATCAAATTTTAAACTAAATTGGATTTGACTTTTTCATTCATCATATACAGAGCAGGACGATTGATGATACAGTCATCACTTGACTTGAGCGTTTTCATCTTGTCAGTTAGTATTCATCGTGTAAACATGGCTATGAATTGTGAAATTTATTTGTCGTTTATGAGAGGAACTTGATCTCATATCGAGGAATAAATGATTATTATTGCTGATACTGGATCCCTCTTTATAATGCACACGAACGGTTGAATTGACATAAGCATTTACCGCTACACAATTCTCAACGAAATCAACTCGGAAGACCTTTTCACGAACAATAAACGACAGAATTGCTCCGTTAATCAGCAACGTAGAATCTATATTGTGAACGGTCAGATGAATCTGTAACGCGTTCTAATTTGTTTCTACAATTTGATGATTGAAACATTTCATCGTGACCCACTTATCTCTGTTACAGTTTGAGCGTCCACTTCGTTTATGCACGAACAAACTAGTCTGTTTATGCACCTTGTAACATCTCTGGTCCAATTTTTAATGTGGTACGAAAATTTAAGTTGTTTGCACTCATATTATGCTCGTATGCTAAATATCAATAAGGTGGAAATTGGTATGATAGTTAATGATCGAGAAATACGCGTAGTGTACACGTTGTGTCAGTTTGAATTTCGAAAGTTTGTTTTGAACATGTTTTCACAACTCAAGCTAAAACGCTAACCCAAGCATACCTATGACGAATGTTTTTAGTTTAGACGCAATTATATGTAGGTAAAATTTGACAGTTGACATTCAAACTAAAATCGTTAGTTTGGGTATACCCAAACTAGTACGGGCGTAAACAAACAAAAGTGAACACTCGACCTGTGATATCTCAAACAACAACGCTTCCGAATCCGCACAAATCGAAAATTTCCAAAGCAAACATCGAACGTCCGGCGCATCAACAGGCAATCCCTCATCGCAATCGACCGAGTGAAAAGTGGTAAACGCGGTGAGAGCTCGCACAATGGACAAGAGCAAGAACACACCGGAGGAGGAGGAGGCTGGGTGCGCGCGGGTCAACGCATCCCGCGCCGGTAATTATAACGCTGCAGCTGTCGGGCAGGTTTGCGGGTCCAAAACGTACAAAAAGGGGACCCAGCGGCAGCAGAGCGGCGAGGACCCGACCGACCGGCCGTCGTCGACTCCGAAGTCGATGGCGGACCGGCCCGGGACGGTGGCGTCAATCACCATGGGACAGGCGTCGTCGACGTCTCTGCCCGCCGTGTGGGGGTTCGGGGTTTGTTGTGTCGAGGGTTTTGGGATGTTCGTTTGTATTGGGGCGATTTAGGATGTTCGGTTGGGACGTAGTTTAGATTTTTTTTTTTGTGATTAGTGTACTGGTGATGTTTCTTGTTTTTGTTGATTTTGAATGTTATTTGTTGCAGTTTATCGATGATAAGTTTTCGTCGGGAAGAATGTAAAAGTAGTTGTATTAAAAACTAGCTGAAACCGGCGGACGTTGTCCTGCCCGTTTGTATTATAAGAGCTTGATATGATTTCTATGAATTGCGTAACTGAGGCAACTAAATTCAAAAAACGACAGATCTTCGACTCTTCGTATTGATTTTTTTTTAGTTTTAATGATACGAAAATCTTCTTGACAATAAAATACATATACTTGCCAATTTTCATAGTGATTGGTCGAACGGTGTTGGAGTGAAACGACGTCTAACGAATATACAAACATCCATTTTTATATATGTTACAGTAGTCTGTTTATACACCTTCAAAAAAGCTCTAGTCCAATTGCTAGTGTGATACAATTTAAGTTGTTTACACTCAGATAACGCTCTTATGCTGAATATCAATAAGGTGGAAATTGGTATGTCGAGAAATGCGCGTAGTGTCTTCCCGAGGTGTCAGTTTGAACTTCGAGAGTTTGTTTTGAACACGTTTTCACAACTCAAGCTAAAACGCCAACCTAACCCACGCATGATACTTACGACGTCTGTTTTTAATTTAGACGCAATTATATGTAGGTAATATTTGACAATTAACATTCAAACTAAAATCGACATTTTGGGTATACCAAAACTAGTATGGGTATAAACAAACGAAAGTGAACACTTAAACTGTGACATATATTTAGATAGAAGAAGATATAAAATATATACAAAGATCCATTTTTATATATTAAAAATGACTGCTAATGCTTAAGTATCTAGTTTTCCAAACATTGATTTCGCTTTGAATTTATCTAGTTAACTTTTCATTGCATTTTAATTTTTTAAATCATTGATACTTTTTCAGTATGGTATGACAATTCGAAACGTACATGCATTTGTATAATAATAAAAGTATTACACTTCCTCTTTGTCAATATTTTTCCGTTCGTTTCATTTTTTCAATTATTTCGCAATGTCCGTTAGTGAGAGATCGGTCATGCGGCTTTAGAAATCCGCTTTGCGACGCCATAATGAATTTTTCAATTAAATCGTTTTCATTATTCCCATTCAGTAGTGATTTGCTGTTTAATTCTAATATAAGTTATTTTTTTATTATTAAATTCTGTATTAGGAAAATAGGTAATTATGTGAAATTTACAAAAACAGTAACCAAATTTTTGATTAGCGCAGCTGCAAAACATGTTTCGGCATAATTTAATAGCCTTCTGATTAGTTCATATGGATGTATTCGTATTTTATTTCTGGTCAGGTATTTTTTGCACAAGTTGTTAGCGAGCAATTTTTTTCCTTCAGTCTTGTTCCAAATTCCATAATTCAGATATGTTGCGAATTACGATCTGGAATATTGATCGTTCAAATAATAATTGACTGAAAATAGATAGATATTCACCGTTCTTCATAAATAAAATTCAAGGCTCATTCATTCAATAACCCGAATTGAGGTTACAGCAGCTATTTGTGTAAACGTGTGGTGCAACAGTGACCGTTCAGAATTTCACATTCGACATCGTATATTTTGCAAATATTCATAAAATTTATTTCATATTCATCGAAAAATACCAATAATTATCAAAAGAAAATGTGAACGCAAATCGTTTCATTTATAGAATGTAAAACGCGAAGAAACTAAAAGCAACCTCCCATGTAGAAAATCATAATGCCAAGTGCATTTGTGCGGTCGCCGTGCGAAAAAATCGTTTCGCTAAATTATGAAAAAAAAACAAGGATATTGTTAACACAATGGTAGTCTTTAGGAAGTCCATAAAATTTTACAAACTCCACTTGCATAATCTCGAACGATCTATTGTTGGAACCGTTCTTAAGATAACCACCCTTCCTTTTTTTGTCTACCGAAACCCATGCCTCGAAGAATTTATGGCTTCTGAACGGTTACGTATTTATGACATGGTTTCGGGTTCGACTTTCTTTCGGAATTGTGTGCACTGAAATTGCATAGATGTGTAGCATTGTTCAATATCTTTTTTGCATTCGTTCCCGTCTTCAGGCGTTACAAAAGGAATCGGTGTATTTTGTAATTTATTGCTATCTCTTGTGTTAAAATGTCAGGGGTAGTTTCGAAATTCGTAAATCCTCTTATTTTTTCATTGTATGTTTAGATTTTACGCTATACGCAGGAAGTTCTTAGTTACATTGTAAATATGTGGGCATTTGCAGATATGAAATGTAAAACGTACGTGTGAATACCTTTAGGACTCGTTTGAATTTTGAACTGTCCTAATTATTTTCTTTGTCTTTTTGAACGGTATAATGTTATGGATGAAAAATTCTACGTGCGCAGTCTACTTTACTGAATAACTTGATGGTATCAATTTCCACGTTTTGTTAAAGATTTCATAATTCTTTTCGCTTCAACTGGTATTGGATCTATTGTGCTTTTCATGTTGTTTATTTTTTGTATTTTTTTGCATTAGGTATAATCCACTTTTTTTCAAATCGTATCTCTTTTGTCTGCATAGTGGAAAATTTCTAATAGGAATTATTATTCAATTGTCTTGCAGAATCACCTTCTATCATTGTAGGTCATTCAATTACGTTGTTCCACGTATGCACAATTATCTATCTGTTCGTGATGCAGAAACTGAAATAGCTATAATTTCGATAAAAGTATACCAAGTTTACAAACGTTTAATACAAGATTATTTTGATTCGAACGAAATTTCAGAATACACACAACGCCTGTTCGACAAATGCTCCCGTTTTCTATACGCCGTTTCGCAATACATTGAGCTAAATGTCAAGATGTCAACGATGTTACACAAAAAAAACTATTCTATTCCAGCGTGTACTTTGTGAGCATGTGTTCTATTTTACGCGATTCGTTTTTGAATATTGTGATGTTTGTTGAGAGCATCCTATTATTATTTCTCTTTGATCTCAACGATTCGAAATAACTTGTGAAGCTTTTTATGCGGTTGTTTTCAATATTTTTAACACCGGTGAAATAGAAGAGTGGTAAATAATCGGTTTATAATTCCGTTTTCATTAATAAATATTCGGAAGCTATGTAGTTTTTTTTTGTATCAAATTATTTTCAGTCCCCTTTGAATTTTTTATGTAATAGGTATTCGTTCTGATGAAAAACTCCATTAAATTTTCTTTTAATTCCTTTTTCTGTGTACCGCAAGTTCTTGACTGGCTGAAAGAAGCTTACTGGAGACAGACAGAAAAAGACAAGAAAACACTTACATCCATCGCCAATTTATACTTATAAGGTCACTGAAATTCTAGGAAGGCGTCATTTTCAGAGTTAGTCACTATCTGTCCTACACCTTGTATTTTAATGTGTCTGACAACATTGATTATTATTACTGTTGAAACTTCATATATTTATAAAATAATAATTTTCACTTGAATAATTGAGCGAATTGAAATTAGCGTTTGGCATTGCGTTTATTTTATTTGTGTTACGTGATGAAGTAAGACATGTATTGACGCGTTACACTAGTAATTTTAAAAATTGTCCTATCGATGCGGGTATGTCATTTTCAATAAAAGCTTCTATTGTCGCTAACGAATTTTATTCACGAAAAATGGTCAAAATTATCTGTAAACAAACTGACGGACCCATATGCTTGAAACCATTTATATATTTAAACCAGGGGTTCTCAACCTGGGTCCACATGGCCCCTTAGGAGACCCAGAGCCTCTCAGGGAAGAAATGAACCAAAATTCCATATTTGAGGAGAAATACCGAACTCTAGGGGAGGAATGGTCAGATTTTTTTAAATTTAATACACGGTCACTACCGACTAGAAATTAGTTTGAGACGATAATATTTCACTAATAAAAATGAATTCAAACAGAGAGAAAGAAAACGAAGAGAATTTTGAACGCCTACTATTATACACAGAAGTTCGTAGATTATTAAAGGGTAATTGTCTTAAGCGTGTTGATATATGTACTTTGGAACAGTATCGTGTCCTTTATGAATGGCAAAAAAGGGAAGAAAATGGTTGACGCAAAATGTGATATATTTTATTTAACACATATATTTGAAAAAATCAATTTGTTAAACAAACAATTAACAAAAAAAACGTGTAATCTCATAACAAGTAAAAATGTAATTTTTGCTTTTCTTGGAAAGCTTGATCTTTGCAAAATTAACACTGGAAGACGTAAATTTGCACAATATTTTTAATACGTATTTTTATTTTTTTGAGAAAATGTTGGAGGGGAGGAATGGAAAAATATTTAACTCAAAAGGGGGCCACAGCCCAAAAAATGTTAAGAAACTCTGATTTAAAAAGTCGGAATCTACCAATGAATGGACGCACCCGATCCTTTTTTTTTTTATTTGTAAACCTTTATTGCTGAAAATTGTTATCAATAGTTTAATTTTAATACCTTATTAAAATTTTATTAACTATATTGATTGTATAATAGTAAAGTATATAAATATATATATGCATCTATTAGCTGTCGCAGCGGCTCGTCTTAACGTTGGCAGGTGGAGCGCGCGCACAGCAATCCATCCCCACACCCTCGTCATACAAGCGACCGTTCTTTGTGAACTAATCAATAATTCACCACTGCAGTCATATTGCACTGCGATGAAAGAACCGACAAGCAAATGAATAGTTTCACGACGGAGAATTTCGCATCAAAGCCTATGCCCGTCAGTGCCACAAGAGCGCCCGCTTTGTCTTCGTCCGATAAAGCGGGTACGAAATCTATTTATTGTTATTGCATCGTTGCCCTGCCCCCGAAAACGTTACGGTTTTCAGTATCAAGGGGCTCTTTTGGCTGGCTTTTACTCTGTTCCAATTGAAAATAACACTGGCTGAGAGAGAGGTTTGCTTTTATTTATTTCGTAATGGGTCCGTGCTGAAAAGTACGAGTGCGCTTGTTCGTTTGCGTTGCAGTTCGCGTGCCCGTTTCTCGCTCCACGTTCACGTGAGTTCGAGGGAAATTATTCGCGCTTTTGTGGATGTTTGGCATCGTTGCTCACCGTATTACGCCCGCCAAAATGGAAAACCTCCTTTCGAGTGCCTCTTCGGAGGAAACACGCCGTTTACTACCGCCTTTCACGCGAACCGAACTATCGCTGAAATCTAGCCGTTTTCTTTTATAATTCGTTTATTTTCGAGCCCCTTCGAAACCCGCCGAAGACGATCGTCGGCGACGTTTTCGAACAACGACGAGTGTGGGCCGCGCTTTCAGATACCATCGGCACGTAACGTGGCCGTTGATTCGATAAAATGAAACGATGTGCTCGCGAAGCGACCAATTTGCGGTTTGAATGCGGTTTGTCGTTGAAAAATAGGAACGGGGCCGTCTCGCGCGTTTATTTCATTATAATCATAGATGCGATTTTTCCGACGGACATTCGTCGGTTTACATTCTCCCCCGCGGACGAAAGAAAACCGCCGTGACCCATTTGCGAGGAACTATCTCGTCATCCACTTAATTTTCCTCCCGAGCCCTAACGAGGGTAATTGACTTAGGATTAATTGTGTGCGCCCTCCGTAGGCCGCTTTTGCGTTGTTGTAATTCAATCATGAAATACGACTGCCGCTTTACGATTCGGCGTTTCGCCGTCATTATTAAATGCGCGCATTACTCGGCGCGAATTAATACCGCGCGAAGAGCGTGAGATGTTTACGACGATACACGCGTTCGCCTGTTTAATCCTCACACGGGGGGATGGATATACCTGCGTGTGTGTTTCGAATAACCCCTTTCATTAACTAATCATATCTGTGCTTGTTCGGATATTTGTACAATTCCGTTTCTGACTACTCGTTCGAGGTTATGATTGTTTGTTTATGAGTTTTGTTGTGTTTCAAATACTGATTTTTTTAATGATATTTTCTTCTATCGTTAAACAGATCATTTGTTAGTTTTGTATCAAGTTTTTATTTATGTTACAGAACATATTGTGACTTTTAGATTTGTTTAAAATTTCACACGAATTATGCTGAAATTTTATCACTTTTTTTTTTGTTCAAATTTGGACGTTCGCACTTCCGTATCATTTTGTAAACATTCATATTTTGACGTTGCTTTCATTATTCTGACAGTAAAATTTATGTAAATTATTTTCTGATTTCAAAACACCACGTCCATCAATAATCAATAGTTAAATTTTTGCGTTAGCGAAAACAATCACTCAATACGTGAACTATCGCAAATGTTGATCGGAACCCTTTTAAATCGGGCAATCTGAGTAACGGTCACCCAACCTTCCTATAGGATTTAAACGGCAGTTTTTTCAGTGAAAGGACGTCGTCAAAGCACCACCCGACCGACCGAACACACTCCTTTTTTGTACTTTCGTTCGACCGAAAGGTTACCGATAGCCGTCGTCAAAAGCAATTACCGGAGGGGCGCCCATTACGGGATCTCGTACAATTTTAATTCAACTTCAATTACGGCTGACGGCGTTACCGGAGTACGCTCGTCCCGTTCCCGTTCCGCTTTCCCGTAATTGAATCTGGCACCAATTTGAATTTCCCATTTTACTGCCTTCGGTCGCGTTGCCATGGCGCGCTCGCTCGAACCATAATCCGTTATCTGCCGCTCGGACGGACGTGTAAGAACGAATCATGAGGAGTCTAGTCCCCATGGCACGATGGGACGTTGTGTTTTCGTCCCGATGGAAAGTTTTATGGGACGCCTCGTTCGCGAATTCGGCGCATAATCGACGCCGGTGACTTTTATCTTTCGATAAAATATTTACGAGCCGACAATAAAACCGGGTAAAGGAGGAGCTCGTCCGTTTGCAGCAATCGTTTTGTGCGGTGTGCGGAGTTCTCTCGTCTCCGGATTTTATGCGTCGGGGTCTTTCTTTGTCTCGGGATCGTAGACTTTCTCTCGTTCGGCGTGATAAATAATCCAGAGTGGATGTGTGTGTGTCTAAAAAAGGAGGGATTTGATCAATTTTAAATGCGCTTCGTACACGTGTGTTCGACTATGGGATTATGTTCATTGCTTGTTTTTGGATGATGTTACGTTTTGATGTGTTTTTATGATTAAATCCTTTAGGGACTTATAGTAGGTATATTTAAAACAATATAACATAATACAGTAAACCCCCCTATAACGTCAAGATAGATTCCACGTTATAGGGGGTTAAGGTTTTTCAATTTTAATTTATTTTTATTTTTATTTTTTAACTGCTTGTTTCAAATGTATTTGAAAAAAATTTGAATTTGAATGCATTTGAACGACAAAGGGGAGGACTTTATAGAAGGGTTTACTGTAAATATGTTGTGTCTTAAGCTGACATGTTTTTACTGCTGAGATTTTATAAATGGATTGGATGAGTAATAGATTGCTTTGAGATTTGTTGAAAACAAGTTTGTAATAATATCCAAATGTATAATTATTTGAGTTTATCTGCAAAAATTTGCTATTGTGAAAGTTATAATAATAAATATAAATTAGACTAATAGTTTATCAACAAGTCGATAAAGTGACACAATTATTTGTCCACAGTCGAATGTTTTCGATTGAAAATTAATGAATCATGTTTTAGTTACTTATATGTTTGGCGACTTTGCATTTAACCGAATCTGTTTATTACGATCGATATCAAATTTCAAGAAACGCACCTTATTCAAATTCCCAAACAATTTTTCGGACCGATCCCGCAACGGAAGACAACCTTCACAACGTGTTCGCTTCCCCATTGATTTACGCGATCGTTAACGTCTTGATATCGAAGCGTGATTGATTTACGAATATCGGTCTAATTTACGTTTTACACCGGCACCGACACCCGTACAACACAGCACAACACCGTCGTAACGCGCTTACCTCCACTCGGCCGTAATTCAATCTATCGGTTTTAATTAAATTTCAGCCGCAGCCGAACACTAATTTGACTATGAATCCGGCGTACGTAATGAACATTAAATATGGCCGGGAACATGCATCCGAAACGCGTTTTCGGATACGTACTCATTCTCCCTCGTACGTACACACGATGGTGGCCCCGCAACACTATCTTCGGGATCCACGTGCGTTTGCATATTCATGAGGCGGCTGTCGTAATTGCTGCTGGCTACCTTTCGATGCCGCGCTGTTCTTTTGCGGCCTTACCCCCGATTCGCGTTGTTTTACGAATGATGGATTCGGATTTTGGCGGTGTCTGTAGTCGCAGTGGCGGCTCTTCCTAATGGGCTGACGGGCTGCAGCCCCTCCGCTAAAATTCTAAAATATATATTCAATAATACATATATTTGATTTATTAACGATATTGTTTTTATTAATTGGATGGGAGAACTATTAACTTTTAAGGCGATAGTGCTGTCGGGCTCAATCTGCGGTAAAGCAGCCGCAGCCCGGAGAGACGATGAAAGAGATACGATATTTACAGCATGTGAGTGAGCGAGACGCATATTGCAACTGCAGATGCTAACCTTCTTTTTCACTCACATGCGTTAAGAATTTGCGTATTTTATTCCCTCTTCAGGATGAAGTTTATTTAGTTCACTTGATGTTTGACACTTGTCATCAGATTCCCGCGTTTGACTGCACTTGATCACAACTAATCGCGATTTATGACATGATAGAACGTTTATGGTGACATTTTTTTTGAACTATCAATGCAGCCCCGCTACTACAAATACTCACGAGCCATCACTGAACGATTGGTTAATGGGATTGTGTCGGTTGAATTTGTTTTCAAACGAAAGTCGAAGGAAGTCGAGTGTGTTTGAATTTGGTGATTTCGATTCGCGGTTGTGAAGGAATCGTTCGATAGTTACTCGTCTGATTCGCGCTGGCGAAAATAATTTTGTTGCGCCATATGAAATATTTGAAATTTTCGAAACGTCATTCTTATTACTGGAAGCGTTGTGGCGCTAATGATTCTTTTTAACTCATTCATTGGTACATTATTAATTCGTTTGTCGTTTCATCATAATATGTGATAAATGTCAATCAGATGTTATATCATTTATTACCTGTCAATTCGTTTCTTCATAAAGTGAATTAACAACGGCATTGATGTTATTTAAAATTCTGTAATTCATAGTCAATTTTCTACATTTGACAGTTATTTTTTACGAATAAAATCACTTTATTTCTTTATCGTGTGCACACGCACAATCTCAATCATAATTTAATTCATTATGTAATAAAGTCTGGGTAAACATTAAGAACATAAACGAGTAAATACGCACTTTGTCTAAAAATAAAAGCAAAACAAACACAAAAGTTACGAAAAGATAGGAATATAATAGGAAGTACCTAGTATTTTCTTACTTAATCCACCTTAAATAAATTTAAATTTCTGATTTCGGATTATGAAACGCTGTCCTCAGGCTGTTACGCCACCATCAAGCTTGCTTTGTGAGTGCACCAAACGAAATCGGATACGTTTATACGCGAACAATAAAACAATGCCATGTCTTGTTGCGCTATGATTTAAGCGCTTATATGTCATGTTGAATTTCCACTAATTTGTTTCTGTACACACGAGTCTTGTGTCTTGACTTTAAAAACCGGTTGGCGTCCACTTACATGATCGCAACCAAAATGCTTTGTGCTTTGAACCATTACAACTTTATTGTACGTCGTTCAACCGTGAACGATTTCGAGATTAATTCTTTGTGTTTGTTCGAATTTGTAATCTCGAGTGTTTATTCGATAGTTCGTTTTTATTATTCGTTTTCCTACTAAATTTATTCGTGTCCGTTTTATCCTTTCAATCAGTGAATTAATTAAAAGCGACCGGACTAAATATTCCACTTTCTAAAGATAAATTCAGCACGTACCCATCGACCGCGTATTTGTATGCACTTTCAATTACCGGCAGAACGTAGCTCGCCGACACAGCTCCAATTTAATTTGACATTTCGTTGCGATCGAACAAAAGCGTCCAGTTTCCGTACTTTCAATAAATACCACATACACACAGCACATCTAGGAATACCAGTCGTTCTCTGCTCGAAAGTGGGCACCGTTTAACACTTTACTGACTGAAGACGCCAACGTTGCGTCCTTCGATTCTTTTGCACAAACGACCGCGGACGTGAACTTCGCGTTCTCAAATACACCCGACTTTGCTCGGCAATATACGATTACGCTTCCTTTATACATGGAAATTTCGATAAAAGATGGCAGGAAAAATTAATGATAAAATATATTCATCTTTTTTGTTTTCAAAAGATTGCGATCATTTTAAAACTTCGCATTTTTTTCGATATTAGCTTTATAAAATGATCTGATCCATGTGTTTATTTAGCGTAACTTATTAGACCTAAGATAAAATGAATTAAAATAAGTAATGTCAGCGGCTTTCAACTTTTTTTAAATATTATTTTCTATATAATTATTTGTATGTATTTCTTGATTAAATTAATTGAAAAAATGTTCGTTTCTTTTCATCAAAATTTGAATACTTGTGAAAGTTTATAAATAAATAAAAAATTAATGACGATTTTAGTTGGTTGCGCTGAAAAATGCAATTTTGCGCAAAAACGTGCAGTAGTCGACGTAAGTTTCACAGTTTCAACAGCCGGTCGGTAAAGTGTTAACATTCACACAATCCGAACGCTCTCTCGCAAATCGACAATATCCTCGTACAGATCCAGTTCGTCGTCGTACGCAACTTCCTCTAACTAAAGATAATATTATACACGGCGAGACCGTCTCACCCACAGCTATCTGGACCTCGCCGAACCGGTATCAACCGCCTGCTATTGACCGTCGTTAACACCTCGTGAAAGTGCACGGACGTGTCACGGTCGTAGGTCGATCGAGCGCACAAACCTCGTGTCGGACACGTGGGAATCTTCGCTTGAAGATCGGCTTTCTCCTGTGCACGACCGTGTCTCGTGTCGATCGATCGGCGTATTGTTCCGGCCGGAGAACACGTTCGAAACTAGCATATGGTTTCCGTTTCGATCCGGATTCTCGTTGCGTCAGTGCCACTTTTTATCGTTTCGAATTTTCGTAACGAGTTTGTGAATAGATAAGGGATTGTGTGCGCGGTGCATTGCCCTCGTCGAGCACGTGTTGGTTGTGCTGTTTTTTTTTTTTTTTGAATAATGAGGCGATTGATGTTTTTTGTGGATTTGTATCGGAAAATTTTTTGATGTCGACAGTTTTTCAGATTCGCTTTGTGTACAATGCTTGTGGTTTTTTTCAATTGGATTTCAGCGTTGTCTTTTTTTCTAAGCATACAAGAATTCGTTTTGTATACCTTGCAAACACAATGCAGTCACGCAATCGATTCTCGTATCGGACGTTGGACTAATTGGCGAATTAATCCGTCCCCGTTGCCTTTGAACTGGTCTTTTGGGATAGCTATCGAACTTTTTGTTCACCTCAGTCGCTTTTCCATACAAATTTTTATTTTTTTATCCTCTCATCTAACGTTTATAGAGGAAAGTTTACCTTTCTGTCTGGTTATTTGTTTGGATATGGACTTGACAACCACGATGGTTAGAGGAATCGAACTTTGTACAAGTGTCCATTCATACTCTCGCTTGTAAACAAGCTAATATGATATATTTACTTTTTCAAAACATATATTGAATTAGCTGATCTTTAGCCCGACGATAATATAATCATAATTAATATAATACAATATTCAGTAAACCCCCTATAACGTTCCCTCATACATCGTTCAAATGCATTCAAATTCAAATTTTTTCAAATGCATTTGAAACAAGCAGTCAACACAAAAATGCCCAAAAAAAAAATTAAAATTGAAAAACCTTAACCCCCTATAACGTGGAATCTATCTTGACGTTATAGGGGGTTTTATTGCATATTGTTACTATATTTACATTTCAAATTTAATCAAAACCATACTTTAACCATGATCTTCCATTATATGATAAAAGCTCAGTTGATAGCCCGCAACTAGTTTGTACGAAAATCGATCCGAAGCGCCTTTGTGCTGCCTCATAAATATAGAAGCGGTTACGTTGTCTTTCATTGATCGAACGCGCTAAGTTCGTTTGCTGAATACGTCGCAGAATGGCAACGTTTGCGAGGCCTCATGGCCCGTCCATGCGTTTAATTGAATCCGCGTCGAACGCCGCTAATTCCATTAGTAATCCCTGTGTCGGTCTCTCTCAAACATACAGGAATTAATTCTGCATCCGACGCCGTTACCGAAAGCACCCAACGTACAGACAACTCCGCTGCAGATACGTAGAGATTGTTCGTGAAAACTATGCGAGGATTAAAACGAAAGCTTCTCTTGTTTGAACTCTTTCGGTAGTGTTTGCGCTCTTGTGTTTGCCCTCGTCGCGCGTGGCACGAACGTCAACAAAATAACCTTTTTCGAATGGTGCTCCATGTAAATACAGGTTTTTTACTCCAAATTAGCAATTTTTCATTTCAAATTGACACTTTCAATTGAAATTAGCACATTTCATTTGAAATTAACACTTTGATAATGAAAGCATTCACCATACTAAAAAAGTGCGTGAGCTTGTTGAAGTCTCGAATCATAATCTAATATTTTTACCACCTTGATGAACCCGATCGAAGAAGTGTTTTCAAAAGTAAAGTTTCACGCTCGGAATTCGCTGACGGATCCATCAAACCAGTTAAATTTGGTTGAAGTAATTAACGAGAAAGTAGCAACAGGTACATCTTCAAATTATAACCAATATTACACCAAAATGTATCTAAAATTACCTGTGGCAGCTGCAAAAGAAATTTTATAATACCTATCTCCCCTATAATCACGGATTTGTGCGTGTGTGTTTTTTTTTTGCGTTTGTGTGTGCGTGCGTGCGTGCGTCTGGGGGTCTGTTCGAATGACGCTCGCGACTTTAGATATTCTAATATGGTCTTTACGCGTATACAGTTAACGTCTATAATACGATGCTTATTACCTACTAACTACTGGCTTTGCCTATATGACGTCTGGTGACAATAAAAAATGAACTATTTTGATTTTATTAATTAAATATTCAAATCTGGTGCACATTTTGGGTGCAAACAATCTATTTTTCACATTTTATCATTTTCCGTTCCTTAACTAATCCACAGTTGACGTTATTAGCATCGGGCCCATTTATTATGATTAATATGTCCAAATAATTATGTATGTACTTGTACGTATGTTAAATAAAATAATTTGTTTAAAAGTATTTGATTTAGTTTGATTTTTAATGAGTAAATTTTAATTTTTGAAAAAGTGTTAATTTGAATTAAAAAAGTGTTAATTTGAAATGAAAAAGTGTTAGTTTGAAACGAAAAATTGCTAATTTGAAATGAAAAATTGTTAATTTGAAATGAAAAAGTGCTAATTTGGAGTAAAAACTCTATATAATAAATTGGGCTCGGATCGTACGGTTTTTTCGAGACGGTTGCGTTATCCGGTGCAGTCGTGCACCTGACTCTCGGGTTAATAATTCAATCTGTTGAGAAAGCGAGCGGGCCCGTCGTGTCTCGAAACGCGCCGCGTTATAAATCAGAGAAATCGTGAACATTAAATGTCATTAAAAAATGTACGTATGTGAGGTGAGACCGAGTGGTCGCCGAGGGGGCCTCTGCAATCATTTAGAAAGTGATCCGACAATCGCTCGGATATACCGTTACGTTGTAACAGCGAGGTGATCTCGTATAATTCCGCTTAAAGATATTTTATGTTTCGTCCGATCGAATATTTGTAAATTAAAAAAAAAAACGTCTCGTAAATTTAATGCCGATGTAATAAAATTTCATAATAAAATACCGAACGAAAATTTGTTATTCGCTTACGATCAATGATCGATTCGGTTTATGTTCATTCTTTCCACGTTATGTCAAATTAAAAACGTCATTCTAGCGAACAGTTTGACATGCAACGCCGTCAGTTACCAGCATCATCGACCGCGAATGACAGACAAAAAACAAACCGGAAGACTGCTCGCGTTTGACAGACAATCAGTTGAACTTAGAGAGCAGGTGGGTGGAAAGCTCACCCATGAGGGATAGATGGTCGGCATTCGTGAGGGACCCGTCTGTTTGTTTTGCCCGCTCTCTTGACTCTCGATCACCGAAGAACCAGTCACTTTTGACAGATCACGAAATTCTCGCTGTTGCTCTCCGTCTCCATAACGAACGTAAACATTTCGCTTCTCTTCGGAGCCGGTCCACTGTCAAACGAACGCACGATTTTCAAACGCCTTTTTATGTTTTTTTTTCTCTCTATCGTATCAGAGTTCATTTTCGCTCCGAATTTCCAATTTTTTATGCTTGATCCCATCTGTAATCCAGCTTTCTGTGTACGTACCCAATATAAGCTCGCGTTCGTCGCAAATTTATTCCGGGTGGCGAGCACGCGCGTCATTAGTCGCAAACCCTTTGTTTTTACGGTTCCCTTTTATTTTGCGAACCCCGTTCGACTGCAATCGATCTGCATATAAAAGCTATTCGGTTCAATGACGTTTCCTGAATCCTTTGTGCTCTTTTCGATTGCATTTCGGTGCCCCGAAGTTATATAGAATCGGCGTACGAACTTCTGTATATAAGTCGTTTCATATACGACCATTACACTAATATCATATAACACATTGATCAATAATAAGATTTAAATATTATCACATTTTTACATGCATGGAAAACATACAAGCTCCTTTCATCGATTCACACCACCCTTGAAACATATCGACAAACTTCCTCCCGCCATAAACACAACACTGTTTACACACAATATTGACTTTTCGTTTGTACAACCAAGCAAAATTTCTTATTCGTTCCTTGAACGGAAGCCGTGTTTCATGTTTCCGCATGTTTTGAATGGTGCAATATTTGCGCAATTTATGCGCACTCGACTCTTGTTATGGCTGAATTGTTAAAATGTTATTGTTATTGTTCTAGTCCGAGCGGTGCCGCACTACGTTCGCTGGATCAGGTGCGTGAGTACCTGCAGGCGGCAGGCACTTGCAAATGTGGTCTCGATTGTCCAGTAAGACCGGAATGCACCTTCAACTTCGACCCGAAGGTAAGAAATGTTCATTGTGTACTACCATAAATGAATTGCATCGAAAGTGTTTTTAAATGCTACTTAGAATTAATGTTGTACGTAAGATTAATCGATCTTTAGAAAAATTTCCAATTTGAAGTGTGCATTTTTTTCGATATGATATTGATCGTTGCGTACGAAATAAAAATTACTGGGTCGCGTCAGCGAACGCAGTCGATGCGAGAGGGTGCTCCAATGCAAAAAAAAATCTACTAGGGGTGAATTAGCGTGCACCCCTTACTTACCTTCCTTTCACTCCTGGATTTTCTGCGACGATTCAACGACGATGACGATGATGTCGGTGACTCAGACGGGTAAACACTCTTATGAAACACAAGGGGTGCTTCACAGTCTCCCTCGTCACTCTCGTAGTCAGCTTCGAAACGGCCGTCGAAAAAATTGCAAACTCCTTCTCCGCAAGTTGCAAAACCCTATAGCTCAACTCCTCCGAAAGCGAATTTCTACGTCGATCAAATTATTATTTTCGGTTAATGGTAAATATAACGAGTTTCGATTGCACAACGTGCATTTATTCAAATCGCCAACGGTTCGAATCGCGCGAAATTAACAGAGTTCAACGGCGGCGTTGCGCGCGATTGTTTTACGTAACCGTTTTATTAATAATTGCGTTCGTTTATGGCACGCAGGTAGTTTGGTTCAATGAAGCAATCGCGCTCAGCCTTTAGTCGCGTATTACGAAATCGCGTGACTGCACGATGCGCCGGGTCACACACACACACGCGGCGAGGGCCATTGTTCGCTTTTCTTCTTATTGATTTATTTTTCCTCAAGTTTCACTCGGCGATAGCGAAACGGCGGGCGATTCAGGCGCGGGGCGGGACGGGAAAGTCGGTCGGGTCGGCGAAATAAGTAACGAGCCGCAATTCTACACAATTAGCCCGCCGGTGCAACCCTTTCGATTGCTGAGGGTAAACGGCGCTTGCGTACACTCGAAGTTAATCCGTTCTTGTAATCTGATCGATCGTGTTAATAGCGTCTTAATATTCTTGGGGAATCGTATTTTTAGGCGGCGTAGAAGTCACTTTTTTTTCAGCGATGTGTTTCAGTTGAGTTGCGGTGCATATGTGTTTTATAAATATACTAGTGGTAGTTCCCGGCGTTTCTCGGGTTTCCGATTCCCGTTCCGGTTCCCGATTCCCGATTCCCAATTCCCAATTCCCAATTCCTGTTCCTGGTCCCGGATCCCGATTCCCGTTGTGATCACGCGTTCTGTACACACCGATGCACCGATGCACCGATGCATTAAAATTGTTGCATTGTTGTTAAATTAATCAATTAATTTTTTTTTTATTTGGAAAACACATTGAAAACGAAATGCCCCTGATTATACATAATACAATCTTCATAGCACGACTATCGGACGCATTGCGGAGTGTACCGTCATTTTTAATTTTTCGTCATTTTTTAGCTTTTGTTTAGGAATTTCCCTATTATTTTTCTTCATAAACCTCCCCTTAGTTAAAGCGAACAAAAGAAAAAAAATACACTAATCGGTCAAGCGGTTTTTGAATTTTGTCCTGACCAAATACCTGCCACGATTCATTTTTATATATAATATAGATAGATAGATAAATTTAGTTAATTGATTAAATCTGAATAAAAATTTGTTATTTTTTTAAATTCGTCGCTTATCCTTTCTCTCTGATCGAATAGCGGTGAATAACCTCGATACGTCATTCTATGTTTCGATTTGTAATGTAGATAAAATAAAAAATATTTTCGAATCATCTTGTACGTGAATTAGCTGAATCGACGCGAAAGTGGAGCAACCGCAGTTTCGGTGCAGTCTAGAGTTTCCCTCATCCCATTGTTGTCTTATTTGATGAAGCGAACCTGTTTGAATATTAAAATGCGCCAACTCGGCTCCCCAATCGTTTCCGTTGTGAAGAGGGTGCCGACTGCTGATCCATTCTGAAAGTTTGCTGTTCGTTGCGCTATCGATACCCCTTTCAATACAGGTTCCTTTACGACACTCGCTGACCCATATTCTGTCCGGAAAGAACTCGAAAGCTTCATTTGCATCCAGGCCATTAGCGAACGACGGGAGAAGGCGTTCACCACCGCCGAGTCGCCGGGGAAAGAAGCTTCCCATTTGCTTAATGAAATTTTCCTTTATTCCGTTTTCGTCGGGAGTATGCAAAGAACGCCTAAATGAATGTAATTAAAGCAGCCCGCGAAACTGGTTAAGGTATCCATCTCTCCGCAGCGAGACTACCCGGAATATGCAAATGCGAGTTATTATTTAACCTTTTGTTTGGCCGAGACGTTCTCTTCCTCCCCTTTTGCAACTCGCCGTTTTTATTCCCTCGCGAAATGTACACGCATAGTTGCGGTATCCATGCTTTATCGCCCCGCCGATATTATTAACCGTATTCGGTTCGTTCGTGAATTTTCTCATGTGCGGCCGTGACCTCTTTTCAATGCTCGCTGAATAAACCCGCATTTTTTCGCTCTTTCTCAAAACGCTCAATCGGGTTTGTCTAGACGGGCGCATAATGTCATTGTCCGCAAAGCGAGCCGAGCCGTTTTCAGTATCATTAAACAAACACGAGTGCGTTTCGACTAACGCATTCACCTGACAGGTTTTACGCTTCCCTTCGGCTGTGTTGTTGTTGTTGTCGTTGTTGGTTGTGTAGTCTTGATTACACGGCCGTTTTCTCGGGCGTTTAAACCTTCCGCTCCCAAATTATGATCTCGAAGCGAAACGCACGAACAAACCGACGAGAGTGGTAATCGCTCAGTGTAAATTCCACAAACCTCGTCCAATTTGTCTGTATGCATTATTATCCTGTGTGTAGTACGTATTAAATATTGCGGAGCGAGGTGTTTGAACTTTCGCCTTTTGCGAATGTCATTTTCACAGTCGTGCCCGAGCTATCGAGATCAAACAGATCGACAGTCAGACTTGACTTTCAAAAAGGTCAATCTCCAAATTAACGTTACATTGCGTTCTCTTTATTCTCAGTCTAGTGTAAAAGTACATTTATCTCTGACTCTACGATAAACGTCTAAAAGAAAATCTCTTAATCTTGAACCGTATACAAAACACGCTCGAATTCACTTAAACGCACGACTGTAATATGTACACGTCGACTATTAATAATATCTAGATATTATACATGCATATAACGATATTGCTTTTTCACGTTTTGAAATATAGAAATAATAACATTCATATTTTATAATATACAAGTTTATATCTCGTGTTGCCTTTCGACAATTCTATAAATAATTTATGTATCACCCAAAACAATCCTTTTCTATTACCGAAATTCGCA
Organism: Hydropsyche betteni; assembly: GCA_028571205.2. Classification (NCBI taxonomy): domain Eukaryota; kingdom Metazoa; phylum Arthropoda; class Insecta; order Trichoptera; family Hydropsychidae; genus Hydropsyche; species Hydropsyche betteni. Next base: position 3,083,281 of record JAOXNN020000006.1, read on the forward strand.
ACGCTCTCATTAATCACAAGCGTATTAGGTTTCTAATCAATCCTATTACCGAACAATTTAATTTCAGCGCAAAACCGCCGCCGACAGACATCGCAGCTTTGACTTCGCACACACCTTTTCGTCTATCGATTTGCCATTCACGGCACGGGCGCAAAGTCGCAAATGAAAAACGTCCGCAGATGGGCACCTACGTGTGCATTTCGTTGTTTTGTGCCTTCTCGTTCGCGAAGGGTTTTCGTGCCCGGGCTCGTTCTCGCGCCGGACAAAGGAGCGTTGGCGCCATTGTCGTTACGTTTTCGACCGGAACGAAATCTTTTGTCACTGTCCCGTAATACGATTATCCCGACAAGGATTCCCCGCCGATCCGAATTTACATCCGACCGGGACTGCTGTTGCTTCCTTTGTTGTCGCTGTGCTTCTTCCCTTTAATTCTGTCCGCGGACGATCGGCCGAAAGATGAAAGCGTAATTGGAGGAAAAAATGCGCTCGGTTGCATCGGGCGTGCTTCAATTATTGGCGAAGACGAACGGCGAGTCGGATGGATGTCGTCGCGTTTGATTAGATTAGGAAATGGACGAGGGGTGGATTTTTTCTGGGTTCAGTTCTCTGTTTCTTGAAGGGGAAAATGTGGGTCTTATCCTTTGTTTGTCTATATTATGCTTATTTGAGATTATAATCGGAATTGTTGCATTTTTTAAAACAAACTAGTTTTTATATTTTACACGAGAATGTTTAGTTAACTGATCTTTAACCTTAAGCTAATTTTCATATTGTACAATATCATTCTTAAATAATAGTGTTGTTAATCTTTTTTGGTATCGATTAGATAGATAACCTTAGCAGATTTTTCCGTCGACGCTTTAAATTGCAGCACGGTTGTTTATTTTTTATTGATGATACTAGTCGTCGAGGTCTTGTCGACGCTGAGATTAACTTTAAATCGATTTTTTAAAATATTGTATTCTGAAAATAACTTATCCTTGACACGGTTAAGTACCGTCTCGTATGCTCGATTCTTGAATATTTTTTTCGAATGTATGACCTTGCATTGTATGGTGATTTTAGTTATATCGATTCTGTTTTAATGCCAAAGTTGAATTATATCGACCAGCCGTGGCTTTTAAAAAATCAATATGAGTCAGAATAGTATCGAAAATTAATTTACCTTTATCCCAGTATATATAATATAAAAGTCGCGTGGGTGTATTTAATTACTCCACGTTTTTCGTTTCGTTATTGTTATCTCATTGTAACACACAGCTAACAAGAGGATATGTTTTGTATTTCATTTTAAAAGTACAGATTCTATTTTCAGAATCTGAAAATATCTCGCTTGTTTAAGTATACAAATAATCTTACTTTTACTCTTCAATTTGTACGGTTTAATCTGTAGAGATGAATTACAAACACTTGATATAATCTAGCATACTTCTTCGTCGTTTTCTTCGTGCATTTTCAGATTTTACATTGTTTCTGTCATTTTAAATTATCAGATGAATTATCAACAAGATCACCACTCTTCCAACACACATTATTCAAGGACGGTGTGGCAGTTCGTTTGGCGAACGCTCTCAATTATTCTGAAACGCGTGTATAAAGCATTTTCTCGTTCATTATATTTAATATACGAGTCGGTACGCTACAGATGACCCAAATTCGCTAAACGACGTTTATTTCGCGTTATATATGTTCGAGTACATTACATTACTACCAGACTATATACGGCGATTTACGAGTGTAACTAGTTGTGAAGTTATTCACGCACGAACAGATTTCTAAGATCATTCGACTATTTGATTTGCCTGATAAAATTCATTGTTTATAATTCCGAACAGAAAATTCTCACAATTTTATATGATCTAATTATAATTAAACTTTCAATACAGTCAACATCGTAGACGAAAAAACTAAATAAGTCATTCACTGTGTCGTGTGAATTTGGAAGACATCTGTTGTACATCAATTACGTTTCTTTTCCAAAATAGACACGGAATGGTTTTGGAGTTTTTTTTTTCATTACTGAAATTGAAGTCGACTCTAACGACTTTTAAAACTGTGCAGTCTCGGAAGGCGCAATTAATTTTAGGGTCGTGTTTGACCATCGTTTATTCGAACCGCGAATTATGTAGTATAATTCAATACGAAATCCCCCCCAGATTGACTAATCAATTACAAGAGGTGTGCGTTTGTAATAAAAATAAAATACAACTCGGTAGGAAGTCGGACCCTGTTTCTCGGAAACCATAAGGTAATTTTGTGATACCGTCATCTATCAGTGGGGTCTGACATATTAGCGCATACCTGATCCCTGTTTATTCACCCACTTATGTAACCTGCTCGCATATCGACGTGGCTAATCGAGATTCGTTTTTTTTTCTCATTCAATATTTGCAATTGTTAACGTATATTATTTCGAGGTTTTGTTGTTCTCGTGTGTATTTAACAGCCACTTTTTGTGTGTTCCGAGCGATCTTCAAGCTAACCCTTTGTGTGGTAGCGTTTTCGTCGGGATGAAACACCTGTTAGCGGCTGACCCACATACTTCAGATGGGTTTATTTACGTTTGATGTATATAATTAGGTTCTGACAACTGCGATTAATGCTCTCGACCGTTTATGGACGACGATGCATGCGATGAATTCGTTGAATAATGATGAAGTTAGTCATTGCATGTGAATTTTTGCATTTATCCTGTGTGTCGCGCTTCGCGTGTTTTGTGCCTTATATTTTCCCCGTTTAATTTTGCGGTTTTCCCATCGGACAATTTGTTTCTTCGATAAGGTCCGTCGCATTCAGTGCGCGAGGAAAATTAATGGTCGTCAAGGGTATTATGCTTACGTTTGCCACCCGCGGAAAATGGTTTATGTGTGCTAAAATCATATAACGAACTACCCTTACGTTCACTTCCAACATCTCTACAATATAATTGAATTCAAATCGTAATCATCAAGTGAAAGATTCTTTGTACTTTTCTTTGGAATTTCGGTAATTTTCAATGAAGTTTAGTTTGTTTATTTTATGAACTTCGACCGAACTAATAAAGAAAGATGTATTGGCCCCGGGGCTTCAACGGCGTGAGAAAGAACATGGAATTGCCGAAAAACACACGAATCGCCCCAGAGTCCTTCACGGACGAAGGGTTCCGAAGAACATGCTAACTACGCGTGAAACCGAAAAAACGCGTTCAAAAACGTATAATTTCGTAACGATAAAATCGTTTTTATGTTTTTGGGAGATGCGTCGTATTTGTGAGTATGCGTTAACTGAAAATCATAAACGCGTCATATACACACGCTTAACTCTCTTTCTAAATATGTTGTTATTTTGTTATTAGATAATGTTACGTCATATCGTGTTAATTTTGGTATGAACCGATAAATCAAAAGACCATTAGGGTTCATCGAAATAGAAAATTACAAAACAACCACGAAAACCGTTATTTATATATTTCCTCGAAAGTGCTTTAATTTCTACGTTGTCTCAAAACGATGAACATATTTCTGTGAATCTTCACATCCATAACCCTACAAACCCCTGAAATTAGCATATAAATGGAAATTCAAATGTCATAAACAGATTACTTGCAAGTTAACGACATCGAAACATTGTCAATTATAACATCGAGAGAATTCCGCGACAACCTTACGATCAATAAACGCAATGAAAGCTTTAAACGATTCAATTGCTGGATATAAAAGGCTCGACTATTCAAATTGATTAAACCGATGCAATATCGCTCGAGAATAATTAAAATTTGCAACAGTCGCGGAATTAAGGTAAATCGGTTCGTCGAATTGCGAACGAGGGAGAGAGCGCGCATATTGCATTCAACGCACAATATGGTTAACGCAATTAGCTCGGTGCATCGTGTCAACATTGCACTTCGAATCCAAACAACTAATAGCCACTAATGCCGCATAATTAAATGAATAAATTAGCGGGCCGCGTTGACTGGCCGTTTCCGACTGACAACTAAATGCTTCTATGTTAATTGCGTTAACTGAATCGTATTTTCAGTTACACGTTCGATATCGATCCTTTGACGGAACGCGTTTTCGAAAATGTATTTTTCGTCTGTTTAATTCTGTGTTTTTCCTTGTCATTTGTATGGTTCGAATCTAGATGAAAACGCTGGTGACTAATTTTCGCAGTAGCGGATCGATTGCGTCATTTTCTGACTCAATTCTCCGTCCGAATAATGGCCGGCATTAAATATTAAATAATGTTAGTGATTGCAATCAAATTAATTTTCTTTCAATCAACATCTCGAATTATTGGGTATTCTGCCATGTCCTTCATTTGGCTGGAGATTAATTGAAATGTTTCCAAAGTGTGTATTTTTCATATATATTTCTCTATTTTCTTTTTTGCAATCGCTTTTCTCGTCAACGATCACGTTGAATTCCCATTCGTTCAACTCAGCTCACGTTTAACATTATTTTTTATTGCCGTCGTAAAATAAGCCCGATAATTAACTGTTACGTTTCGCGTCTCTCACTCACAGTCATCTAGATGTAATTCAGGTTACACGCCTTTGTATCGAAAATGTCGTCTTCTTCCGTTCGGGTGCGCGTATATTTATATTCCAAAGCCTATATTCCCATTAGCCGCGGCTTTTTGCTCCATCATCACACATACCGGAGCTTCGAAATAAATAAACTGATGTCTCTCTCGGTTGCAAAATTCCGTACACGTCTTGCGAATGAACCGACGTGCACCGAACTGGTGCAATTTCACTGTCGGCAACGTCCATTTTCGACATCTGATACCGGCATTATGTATGGGTTGGGCACAACCGTCTGATCAAAATATTTATGCGACGAAGAGAGAAAATCCATGCTTTTTCACTTTTGACGCTATGTGTATTGTATCGTTTTATTTAAAGATCGAAATCTATTTAATTACCAAGCAATAATTACTGATGTTTATTAAAGAAACTGTATGAAGTTAAACGGTTTCGATGTACGTCAGATATGTAAACGCTATTTGCATACACGTCATGAACGGATGTAATTTGGCTTTCATGTGTTTTATTTGCAGTTTCCATACGATTTACGCAATAATATCGTATTTTTCTTATATTGAATGATGCTGTATTCAATTATTGTCATTTACGTGCGTTGACATCTGTAGTTATAGTGTAGGTCAGTTATTTTTTTCAGTGGTTTTAAAATTGACATGTACAATCCTATAGGTTTCTTCGTTTTTCTACGAAGCATGAGAATGTCAGAACAGAAGAATGTCCTTTCAGATTATATGATGAAAATTTTTATGACTAATCTTCGGTCGCTAGAATCATCTAATTTTTTTAAATTATTTAGTCACCTAGCTATAAAATTTATAGTTTTTATTTTCTGAAACGACCGCGAACATGTGAATCATTTCAGATTTAAAATATGAAAATATCGTTCAGATTGTACATCTGTCTATTGCTTATATTTCATTTTATTGCCATTTAAACTTAATAAGAAACACTGGAATTTCGCAGGTGCATCTTTCGTATTGACTCAATAATTATTTTAAATTCCTCAATATGAAAATTTGATTCACTTTATCCAAAGAACGTGTAGAAAAACTTTACCGCTTGCAGAAGGAGAGGGTAGTTGAAACTTTCCGCGAAACGTTCCATGAATACGTAACGGGAGCAGTAAAATTTATTCCTGAAACAGAGTTTTGTTGCATTTCCGGACGATAATACTGCATCTGCAACACACCAACTTTGTCAGTCAGGACTCGTCACTATCGAAATTACTCGTATCACCTTCTCGTGCCTTCAGTCCATCTCAATATCTCGTACATTGTTATATTGTATATAATAATAAGCAGTGTGCTGTTTCGTGTTTACATTGAATTTTACCTGCTCTGTTTGCGCGTGATTCAGCGTATTCGCAAAAGGTGGCGGGTGTTATCGGCACCCACGGTCGTCCATTATTGTGATTTATCATCGAACCTATGTGTTTCACTTTATCGAAACCCGTTCTATATTCGCGCTAAACGTTTGATCATGCGCCATAATTCAAACGAGTGTTCGAAAGCGGCAAAATTTGACGACTCGGACCAGGTGCTCTTATATCGATATACCATTGTGCTATTTTGATTTCAACGTTTTTAGATTTTGTTTGGTGTATTAAGGAGACTTGAGTTTTCTATATTCGATCCGTATTTGGTCGGTGTTTTTCGTATGGAAATTAAAATGAATGATTTGATTGAGGTATATTTAAATTTGAAAACAATAGAAATATATCCATTTATCATTTCAATTTCCTTAACATTTCAAAAATTACGTGACGGTTATCATCCTCAAAGTACATATGAATACGTTTCTCTCGCCGATAAACTTCCGACCTTTCTCGAAATGGAATCGTTGCCGTAATTTCATTAATAGCTCCGTTCCTCGAAGCGTTTTCGCAAACTTATTGCCATATTCATTTCCAGTTTCTACGTCCGTAAAAAAGAAATCGTCGGGTGTGTAATTCGCACGACTGTGTGTCCGTTAATTGACCGGCATCGTCGGACCGCTAGCAATTACCGTGAATTATAGGTTATTGAAAAGTCGCTCACTGCAAACGACGATCGTAAATCAATCGCACTCGAAGCACTTTCGAATCGTCTCGTTACGAACGTACAGACGCGATGATTCGATTTTAATTCGCGATCGAATTCCGTCGGTTCGAGAAAAATCTCTTCTCGAAGATCATCCGGATTCTGAGGCTTTTCCGATTGAGTTGTAATTGAAATTTTACGCCCTTCCGGGACGGGAGTGCGTTTTAAATTTCTTGTTATGATGGATCGTATTTGAGCATCAATATACATACTTCCGTTCAGCTATTTGTGTAATTATAATATTTATACATCACAATGAAATTGGATTTTAATTTTTGTCAGTCGAAGTTTCGTGCGTTTTCATCCCCTGTTTATTTCGAAATCGGGTTAAGGTGTCGACCCAAATGTTCAGCCCGGGATGACAGGCATTGTCATCCAGGATTCTGTTGCCCTATTCCCCCTCGTATCCATCCCTTTGTCAAAAGTATCATCTCCCATTCAATTTGAGCCGCATAAGTAACTGAACCGCGAAACATTTGTGCTTATCATTTCGTCAAATGAATACGCATTGAAATTATTTCGTGGTAGCTTTTTCAATGCATAGTTCGAATTGAATATTCTTATGTAATAATGTAAATTTAAGAAGTTGTTTATGTCAATCATATTATATAGCGATATCAAACTGATATTAGAGTTTTTCTAATATAAAAGTTGATAAGTTCATTTCGTATGCATTGTAATTTGCATTTGATATTTGTTTCATTACATTAGCGTTATGTTGCAAAACACGCTGATAATTTGGAACGAATATAAATATATATTTTCTACATTTATCAATCTAATTTGAAACAACTGATAACATTTAATGGCCTTCATAAGCATAGAGTTACGCTAAATAATATTTTCTCTCTAAAATTATTCTGATGATCATGCTATGTCGATATTGTTTCCGCGTTACGTTTTATTACATCGTACATCATTCTATTTGCATCCGCCAACTGTTGTACACATCATGTTAGATAATTCGTCTCGAAACGAGTGCCGTTCGGGAACTTTTCGCATCGTTTCTCTGCTTCATCATTAGAATGCATATTCCTTCTTGAGAATTCTGTATGTGTACTGGAGTTAAATTAATCAGCAGCACAGTTCATGCGTTATTTCTGACACCCACACAAATTCTAATTATATGCTCGGCGTCGATACTAATCTAACCTATACTAACGAGTGAAACTAATTTATTTGCATAATTAGAGAAAATTTATTCGTCTGCGATGTCTTTTAAAAAATGGGATGCTCAACCTTTCAACCGTTTACGGCTGAAATTAGCCGTTAATGTTTGTTGTTTTTTTTATCGCAACAAATTACCATTGTTTAAAGCCATAATTGCCATTATCGAATATTGAAACTCAAGTGTTGTGAAATGCGTGTTTTACAATAATTAGCGCTATTTTCCAATTGAATGTGAATGCTTCCAGTGCAGGATTTTCATGTATTTTTTTTGCAACAAAAACGTCAAACATTTTCAACTATAATACATGCGTGTTTTTTAATAAAAATACTCACACCATTTTCAATCGAAGATCCGATGTTGAATAGCTCATGCTTATTCAATAGTATATCATTATATAAACCGCCACTTAATCGACAAATAAAATAAATATAAATTTTATTCCAACTAATTAGTCCACTATATACACAACTACATCACGAAACTTACAACATACACAACTCAAATATTGATCATCAACCAAACCGAAACCATCGATCCGACAACATCCGAATCACACTCCAGCGTTAATGGACCGCGACGAATCGCCGACTTTTCACTTTTTATTTCTTCCACCGACCGCCACATACATTCTTCGAGGTCCGACGTGCAAAATTCGCCGATGCGCGTCGTATTTGCATGCGAGCTCGACGTCCACCGGTGCCCCACGCCTGCCGACGTCCTCTGTGATTGATGAAGGTCGACGGAGACGTCCGACCGCGAAACGTTGACGTTTCGTCAATGAGCCATCCTCACCGTCGGCACGAAGGTGTACTCTATTGTCTCGGGGGTCAAAGTGTGTAATTTCGCGTGGCATTGTTGTCGGTGCTTTTGGCGTGCGGTCAGCGTTGCATTTCGGCGGTGGATGATCGATGTGGTCGTCGATCTGATTGTTTTGTGTATGATGATTCGAGTGTTTGGAGTATGATGGTTTCGGATTTTAGTTTTTTTGGAGTTGCTTTCGTGTGAAAGAGTTGTTATTTTCAGGAATTTATGGGGTTGCATTTGAGTGGGGAATGTGATCGCGGGATCGTTAGGTAAATTAAGGTAATTCGAGATTTTTGGGTTGTCAACTCTGTCGCGCCGCTGTGAAAGATATTGAAATATGCAGTGGCGGATTAATTTTTCCAAGGACCCGAAGAGTCATGAGTTTTTGGAGGGAGGGCTCCAGGACCAGGTTCCAAACTTACTCCCCACTGCGCAAAACATGTTAAAATTAGAAAAGGCGATTTTTTTTATTTTTGATATGTAATATGTAGTCAGTTTCACAAAATACAGGTAGTAACTATTTAAATTCGTATTTTGCATCACAGCCTTTCAGATTTTTCAAGAAGGGCATTAAAAACTTGCCTGAAAGATGGCAGACAGTCCTTAATAATAATGGCGTTTATATTTTTTAATTACTATGTGCCTGTTTATATATTTCAATACATTTTTATTATGTTTGAAGAAAATTGGATTACTTACCGGTACCTTTAATATAATAATTGATTGAAAAATTATTTTTAAAATTATCGATTGTGCTCCCGCTTGTTTAAATTCCAACGCTAAATGTAATTAATTATCACAATAAATTTTTAATTGCAAATTTCCAAAATAAATGACAAGGACACAAAAACTGTTCGTTCCAATAAAGGACGGTTGGCAACCCTAGGATTTTCGTACCAAATTATCATTCGGAATCTCGGGATTACAATCATGCAATTGTACTCCCCAAACACGGATTCGTTTTTAACCTTCTAAACAATATATAAAAACACACCATCGAAACAACGATCGTGACCACAATAAAAACGTTAAAAAAACCCACTTTCATCCATACAAAAAAATTGCGAATTTTTCGTCCGCGCCTGTCCAGCCGAGCCTGCTTCGTCGCCGATGCACTTTTCATTCGCTCGGTGCATTGCAGTGCAGTACGTACACGTGGGCTCTAATTAAAACGTCGTGCGGTGGTCTCGTTTTATCGACGCGCCGCATCGGTCTCCCGTGACACCTGTCCGCAATTAAACACGGTGCCCGGTAATTGCATCTGCATTTGAAGATTGGACATTCGTACGTACGTTTATGTCCGGTCGTTTCGTTCGATTTCCCGTTCGTTCGCCGTAAACCAGCTTTCGTTAATGTCTTTTGTGCGCGGCGTTTCTGTTCGGATGGTGGTCGGTTTGTGTTGTGTTCTCGTCGGTGTTGTCTAGCGATGTGTCGTTGGTGGATTGTCAATTTATTGAAACGGTTATCGTTTGAGAGGTGCGTTATGTATTCTTTGTTTTAATCTTTAGTTATTATATGTTGTGTCGCTTTCGCGATGAAATTGTAAATTGTTGATTCGTCGTTTTCAATTTTGTTTTATTTACAACTGCATATTATTGTACAAATAACTTAATTGAGCCGACCGGTTTCGTCATAATATTCCAATTATCAGCACGCTTTGATTGCGCTAATTACAATAAAGACTGAATCGTTAATCCATAAGACAATCACGACGTAAATCAGAAACACTATTGATCGAACCGTCACAAAACAACGAACGCATTGTTTCGAATCGCCATTAAAATTAATCACGCGAAAATGTATTGTAAAGCAAACCTCCCATAACAACGAAGCAATTATCTCAGAATAAAGATTTGCATGTGCATATAATATCACTAGCTGAACCAGGCAGACGTTGTCCTGCCGGTCTATAACAGCTTGATATGATTCTATAAATTGTGCAACCAAGGCAACTAAATTTAACAAACGACAGATCTTCGACTTTTTGTACAGATTTTTTTTTGTTTTAATGATTCAAAAACCTTAACAACAAAAAATACATATCCATGCCAATTTACAATTTTATATATATAGATCATATGCACTTCCCACCGCTGTATAAGGTCTTTCCGATATTCATGGAAAGATCAGGCATTTTATCGTTATCGCGCGTATTTACTATGTAGCGATAAGAAGAAAGTAACCCTATAAGCGCATTCATGTACAGTCCGCGCTATTTTTGCTTAACTTCAACTATCGATGCGTTTTACACCCTCCCAAAAGCAAATCATTTTCAAGGTTTTTTTTTAAAAAGCTTTGTAATAATAATTTTAGATATCCAAATCTAGGGTATATTAGATACTGAGGGGTAAATGTCCTAGAACCGTGCAAAAGAAGTAAAAAAGCGCCGTAGGCGAAAATTTTTTATTCAATCAAACTATCACCCAAAACTATCAATGTATTTAATTTCTACTGACAATCTTTTTTTTCATTGATTAATTTATCAATATTTCTACAAAAAGCAATTATAGAAGTAAGGCGAAATTTTTTTCCAAACATTTTATTGTTAGTCAATCAAACTATATTACCATAAAACTTTTTCTTTATTGCTACTTAAGTTTTTTAATATTTCTACAAAAATCAATTGTATCTATACTGTCAAATCGATTAAAAAAGGCGCCGCAGGTGAAAATTTTTCCTAAATGGCTTAGTCAATCAAATTGTATCACTACTAAGTAAACTTTATAACGAAACATTAATTTACGTAAAAAAATAAACCGAATTGGTAATGTTAATTATGATATGAAGTTTTTTTTATTTACAAATATTATTTCATTTTTGCACTCGCTAATTTATTTGTATGAAAATTAATTTCTTATCATAAATTTTCGCGCCTCCCCTGCCCATGGCTCGCGCCTCCCCTGCCCATGGCTCGCGCCTCCCCGTTCGGAAACCCCAGTTTCAGAACGACCAGAGAATATTTCGCAAGCGCAAACTCGCCTCGCAACGAAAGCGCAACGTTGACGAACGGGTGCAGCACACGCTCGGTGCACTATGTGCATCGCGTGAGCCTGCATGCGCCCGGGACGTGCATCTGCCCCGTCCGCGGCCGGGGAGTCTGGTCGTCCCGCACCCGAACCGCATTCCTCGGAGATCCAGAATCGTGCTTCGACAACATGACTTCTTGCTGCCTCTTGGATCTCGTGTCTGTCGAACGGTCGGCTCGGTGCGATGTCGACGAGGCGCGTTCCGAGAACAAATTGGGTGCTCTGGCTCCGATCGGTTTTGATATTCTGTGTGTTGTCAGTTCTGAAATTTCGATTTTATGTTCGACGAAAACGTGCGTTGGTATAAATCTCGCAATTCAGGTTTACAATCATGATTATATAAAACCCCAGTTATTTCTGTAATGTGTCGTATTCGAAACACATTATAGTCGTGAATTTATGTAGGTGTTGTTCGTGTGTATTTTCATTTTCTTGATAATCGTACGGGTTTTTACATAACAAAGGTACAGCGCGAGTTTTATGGGTGTGTTACATGCTTCGTACAGTGTTTTATCTACCTTTTTTATCATCGTTTATCATCGGTGTTTGTTGTCCATTGTTTTGGCACTATAACTATTCTGTTCGAACGACTTACGATTTTCGTTTAAATGTTGAATCGTCTCAGCTTTTGTGCTGTTCCGAATAAACATGTCGTCGAAACAAAAAGAGAGAGTTATGGTACGACACGCCGGTAACATTTAAGACGTTTTACGAGATGAGGAGAGATGTTAAAAGAAAGTGTGAAAGTGGCACAACGAATGTACTACCTAAAAGATTCTGTTGTATTACAACGATGGACGATTTTTTATCGATGTTTGTAATTGTCTCTTCACGTTTTCTCTTCGATTTCCATATTTTCTTATTATTTTAACGATCACATCGTGACTTCACCACGAAAAGCTGTTCGCATCGTTCAGAAAACGAACCTTCGCGATAATTTTTAACGAATCCATTGCATGCCGTCGAATGCATTATGATTTTACGTTCGGAAATCGGCAACTGTGTAGCGATCTGCGTGTCAATTGCAACGTTTCACGGTTTATCCCGCACGAGACACTTCGAGAACGGCACGCCCCAACAGAAAGTAGAATTCCATTTTATTGCCGAGGTGTTGAGTTACTAAAAGGGAATCCTGAAACTGGTAGCATTCTTTCCATGTCGTATGGAACGGATCATATTTCTTACGCGCCGAAAGTGTGCTGACTTTTCCCGTGTTATTTGGCAATATCGAATTCTCATATTCTGATTTTGTTATTGATTTCTATGGTATCGTTTACAATTATGCTTTTTTCAATAGACCCGGTAGTCTTATCCCGATACTCTATTCTAGATTTAACGGTTCGAAAATGAAATATTACAGTATAATTAAAAATACTCAATTTATTTATTGATTATTTTTCGTATACAGTTAATGTTCTTAACACCAATCCAAAAACAAAGGTAATTCTTCCTTCTATAACGCTGCTTTGATACATCTCGTTTCAGTCGTGATACTGATAGATACGTTGGGTCAACCGTGGGGCCTTCGTCAAAGTGAATTCCATCTTTAGTCGTGACCCCGCGGGGCCTGGCTCTTTGTCGACGGGTCTCTATCAATACACAATTAATAAAAACACGCAACTCGTCTCGAGGGGCCTCGATTCTTCAACACTGTGCTCGTTTTCGTCTTGACGCACTCGGCCGACGCGGAACAATGCCAGTTTTGATTGCGCCAGTCTGTTTCTTAAGCCCTTTGAGCGGCCGCAGAAGTGGCTGTCCATATATGAGGTGCTCTGTCGAACGGATGGTTTATAACTTGGGAATTCTCATACCGTTCATTAGATTCTCGTTGGACAAAAGTGATGTAGCGGATCGTTGCATTCCGGCATCGGAAACATCTTACGAAACGGTAGTTGAAAATTCATAACCGATATAAGTGCTCACTCTCGCATACACGCTAGCAACATACGGTTCTTTTTTTAATGATGTTACATGCGTTGTTATGACACGAGACCCGTTTATACGTAAACACGGCGACATTGTCAATATTTGTTGATGAATTCTCAAGTGTTTCCCCAACTGAAATTCGCACGCATTTCTACAGAAACTGTTCGGTTTTCTGCTTATTATATTATATTGTTTTCGTTTAAGTCGAGGCGTAACATTATCCATGTATAATCTAAATATTTTTAGTTTCGGTCGGTCCGATCGTAAGTTTTACTTTGAGTCATATTCATTCGTGCAGACATGGGCAACAACCATATTAGGAACCATTATCTCGATCATGAAAATTGCTCAAGCGTGTCTTATAAAATGAAACGACTTTGATCGCACGACAAAGTAGTAAATGTTAAAGAGTCGAAATAAAACAAAAGATACGTCCGCATGAATAATGTATCACAAAAAAACCTACGTATAATTTGGTATTGCGATTTTAGACTTGTTTGTTTTCATGCTCAATTTTTTATGATTATTATAATCAACTTTTTTTGCTTTCTGTCTAGCTAACACAATTACTCGGGGACCGGCCACGTAACCGCCAATTGCTTTGGGTGGATATTGCACGCATGCTTGGTCGACTAATTACACGTGATTCAATAATTGTGTTAGCCGTGTACACCGAAATATATTTTTTTTGTGTCGTTACATGTGTGTGGTCTAGTCATTCGGTAGAACCGTTCACACGACATTTTTGTGTCCATTATTGGATTATCAAACGCGTTGTTTTTGTACGCAGAGGAATTCTCGGGAAAAGCGCTTCTTTTTATCTCGGCAACTAGCTTCGGAGAGTGGATGGTAGCCGCCAGACTCGTGATTTGTTGCTCTGGCACTGAGAACTCTCGTGCACGTGGCCAGCGAGTGATTGATCGTACCAGTTCCTTCTTTAACCCATTTAATTGCCTTCGGATAGAAAAAGAACGACCCCCATTAGATAAGTTTTTTATTTGGTTCACAGTGCACGCATGTGTTTATTCAACGTCGTATTCTTTTTGTTTCAGGTGACTGGAAAGCCTTGCGATCCCAACCGCAACGAATCAAATAAATCGTGCTGCTACAAGAGAAAGTTGTTAACCATTTCCACCAATATTACTAATAACTCAGCGACGCAGATTTCACAACAGGCTGATAAACTGAAAGGTACGTTTTATCCAATGTTTTAGTTTCGCATTCGAAATCAATTTCAACTCGTTGCGCATTTCATCCATTTGAAAAAAAATTGTCAATTTGAGATCGACAAGGTTAAAGTTCAAAATAGTTAACCAACGTCAAGAAAACAATTATAGGGTGATGCGCGACCGCGGCTCCAATTCCACGCCGATTTACTCCGTCTCCATAATTTGGACGTTAATACTGTTTGGACGGGTTTTCGCGCACTTTTACTCGCAACGATTCTCCGTAATGTCTTTCGGCATAATGCGATCACAATATAACGGCTTCCTACCTTTCTACCTTCATTCGCAGCTCGAATTCAATGGCCCCGAGTGGTATGGGCGGTCTCCGATTCTTCGACATCCCTCACTCCTCCGATTTCGTGGACGGCTAACAGGGAGAGGGATGGCATTTTTGTTAGGTTGACCTATTTACTCGAACCCTCGGTCCGTGAACATGCCTCATTTACAGCACAAAGCCCCAGGCGGAAATTACTTCACGATCTGTTTTCTAAATCCGGGAAACTGGAGCGTGCGCGTCGTCGGATTTGCTCCCACTTTTCCCATTCAAGATTTTCCCGTTAAGCCCCGCCGGACGGACGTTGATTCCCTTATCCGTTCCCGATACCCAATTGAACTTTTTATTCAGCATAGTGTTTTCGTTGCTCGCGCTTTTTTTTTTAATCTGGCTTATCTTCTCAATCGGAAGCCGAACGTTTCCAGCTGTTTATCGAGCCAGTATGATGAACGCGGCCGGTATACGGGGTAAACATTCCGGATTACGTTATTGGCCGCGGATGTGTATCAAAGCGGCTTTGGCAACCGGCTCTGTGATGAAATCTGTCAATATTGGATATTCCTTCAAGAAAATGACTTTCTCCAGCTAAGGGGTGGCCCCGCCATAGCAAATTCAATCCCCGCTGCCTTATATGTATGTATATACACGAAAGCGGCTGCGGGTATTTTACGAGATTTTCGCTCCCCGTTCGTCGTTTAAAATTCGATACAAAGCAGCATTCTTCTATATCGTATAAATCACATTTTCCCCACAAAAGAATTTATTTTTTCGCGTAAAGTGGTTTCGAAATTTAATAATAATAAAAAAGAGAAATGTAAATTTTTCCATTTGCGGCGTGCCGTACATCTCGTGATTCTTTGTTCCGTTACGTATGCGAATTCTTGAATCTTTGTGGGTGGATTGTCAGATTACTTCCGATTTCTTTTTTTTATATATACACGTTTTAAATTAGGAAGAATTTTATTTCTTTTACTTTTTTATAATATAATTTGCATTATGATTATATCTTACAATTAATCAATGCAATTTTTTGCTTATAAATATAGAATTTCATTATATACAATTTTTCCATGCTATAAATATTGTACTAGTTTTTCGAATTGTATGTTTTCGTTTGCGAAACACGTATTTGGTACGCAATTTCAGGAACGAATAAATAAATCTCGAATAGAAATTTCTTGTGACTCATCCTATCGAATATTGTTTTCTATCTGTAAAAATACTGTTTATATTCAAATATTTTGTGTAGGACATTTACATATAATAATTCGATTGTGAATCGTTATTTACGATAAGAATCCATCCATCTAGCCTTGCTACTTTATCTCAACCCGGCACTCGTTCAATCGACGAAGTGAAAGCAATCGGATTCACAGGAAATGTGCAGTTATGAACTTTCATCTGATGCAACACGAATAACTGTAAAAAGTGTACTTTCCAATTCGGAATAAGTTCGCGACTAGATATCGAATCTTTTGTAAAAGATATCTGCTCACATGTAAACGAATTCTCGGTGCGCCGTAATGGGGAAATTCAATAGAGCGTCGTTATAGAAGTTTTCCCAAGCGTAGACGACAGCATATGCAAACTGGAGAACTTTATTGGCAGGAAAATTCTCAATCACAGATGTCGTCTTTCCACCTTTGGCGTTTTCGATTTGCCAACTTTGGCGTTCGAAGTTCTGCAACGCGAGATTTTCACAAGTTTGCCTTTCGGTTCGAATCAACTACGTAGTACTACGCTTCTGACACATCTGTTCGTGGAAAATCTCGCGGCCGCCACTCGTTTATATCGAATCGATTTCGTAATATGAATAAAACAAGATAGAAGCGCTGTTTTGCTGCGCGAGCGTGAGATTTCGCTCGTTTTATTTTATCTTGGGCAAATATCATGCGATTTTATTGTCGGACAACAATACGCTCATTGAATTTCGCGAATCGGTATCAGTCCGAAACAAAACGAGCAAACATGCGATCTCGTCTCTCCCATACAATTTGTTGTTGGCCTTGGCCGTTTGTTTTTTTTGTATAAATTTTCCGAACGCGGAAACGTTTTTTTGTTGTTTTGAAACAGCCCAAGGATTCGTAATTGTGTCTCAGAATCTCGATGAAACGTTTTATTATAACACCGCACGAATAAATCATCAGTTTTTCCAATACTGCATTAACGTTGAATTTCAATCTAGATTAAGAACGTTAAACGAACTCGGAAGCTTTAATTGGTACCGCTAAAGACGCATAATTGAATTTCTTAATGAAGGGTTTGTTAGATCCGCGCACGAGATTGAAGGGAAGAACCAATCACAGCAAAATGAACGGTGCATAATTGATTCGTGAAACGACGACACCGGCATGTTTATCTTCGCGCCCGTAGAAGGCACTGTGATAGATCGATCTATTTATTTCGTCACCTGTGCTCGGACACAATGGAAAACCTTTTGGAGTCTAATTGAAGGTTTCTGCGCCCGAGCGCTAACAATGGCCGAGAGGGACCCGGCTTGCGTCATCTCCCCAAAAGGAAAGTTGTCTCGCATGCGAGAGAGCTGGGATGGCGGCAATTGTATCTCGCCGATAATTTGACACTTTTGACGCGCGTTCGTGAGAACGTTCCATATTGCATTTGGTTCGACGGAACCGGATCGCATCGGGAAAACTGCGGTCCTAATTTTCTTCGACGTTGAGAAAACTTTCGCCGCGCCGCTTTTCTTTCGTCTATATATTTCTTTTTCTTTCTTTTTTCTTACTTTCGCTCCACGTCGAGGACTTGATCCCGATTTTTATTTATAGCTGCTGTCAGTCAAGTCGCCCACGTTTTGTGCTCGGATGGGCGGAAAGCTATCTCATTCCAACTTTATATATCCTTCGTAATTTATATACGTTACTTTTTTTTTCTGCTACCTTATCTTTCGGCTATGTGGCGAAAGTTTATACACTGCGATACTTTCATTTGCGCCGTTTCGATACGGTTTGTGCAAACTGGAATAAAAATATAATCAATTATTTTTAAGATCCACCATTTCAACATCATCATCGTCACGTGGAACTCATATAAATGTTGAATCTTAGACGATATTTTTCTAATGAAAATTATTATTTATTAAATGAAATTTCAGTACTAAAAATTACTTCTCGTCAAATGCCTCAAAACAATTCATCACGATCACTTAATGATCAACTTTGATAATCGGCGAGAACTGCTACGTTCTCACTAAAATTTCGATATGCGTCAAATTATATCAAATTTCGATTGCAGCATTAAAATCCCTCAGTGCATTCGTCGTTACAGTTTGTAAACGCGTCTCGTTAAAGCAGTTTTCTACGCGGTGCATCCGTTAACGAGGGACTCGTTTCCGCGATCGTGCGCCGGCAATTTCAACCCCGCAAACGCGTTATTGTTACACTATTACACATTTCCCACTCGCACATCCATAATAAATACAATATTTTATTGAAATATCGGGTATAACATTATAACAACCCGCCGAATGGGGCAGTAAATAACCGCAAAGTGTGCTCGATGCTCCCGCACCGGAGGCGCGAGCGTGATCGTGACTCCGAAACACAATCATATTGTTACCGCCCGCCATCGTACGACGTACATATGTTTATTTTCCCTATGCGCATAATTGAAATGTGCCGTGTTCGAAATAACGACCGCATAAGCGGTTTTCGGGATCGCTCGATTGCCCAGCTCTTCTCTCGCTTCGGGATGGGTTTTGTTGTTCGGTGCGAGTCTTCGATTTTGTGGTCTCGTTAATTAATTGCAGCTGTGCTAATTTGGGTGTTTAGGATTTTTATCGGGCGGTGAGCGTCGGACTGGAACGTTCGCTTTATAATAACAAATTTTTGTATTGCGAAACGAGTTCTTTTGTTTGAAAATATTTTGCATAAATATTTTTTATTAATTTGGACTGTGACTAAAAACACAAATTATGCATCGTGCATAGTCGCCGTGTTTACGATGCATAACCGATTTGCTCTTTCGACCGTGTAAAAAATACCACGCGTTAAACGCATTAGATTTCCTATTATTTTCTTCATTTCGCCGCGTCCTCGTTGCAAATTCAGTTTCGCAAATTATTCATCACAAAGTTACGAATTAATAAAAAAAAGTCGTTACGGCGAAAGAGATATTTTAAAAGCAATCTTCGTCTTCGTAGAGAACACACAGCACAATCGCGTTTCACGGACGACTGCAATGAATTTTCCACTCGACGCCCTTAATATTTTATAACGTTCTTATACACAATGGCTAGTATACGTACAAGTGTAACGTCGCTTTTCCCGCCGCCCTTTTCCCGAAGAATATCCCCCGAATCGCCCCATTTCCCACGCGATTGTATTTATTTAGGTGTGTCTCCGTCTGGTGGGGTCCCCGCGGTCCCCATACTGCCTTCCCTCGACGACCCAGTTTCGCCGTTTCATTTTTCGCACGAACGTCAATAAAATGGATTATGAGACTGTTGTCGTTGTCATTTCCCGGGGCACCGCCCGCTAATGTTCGAATTTGCAAAACCGAGCGGCGAATTAATCACGGAGAATTATTAATTAACTAAAGCGCGCTATCTACGGAATTCGCCACGGGGTGAAACCGCACCCTTTCACCCCCCAGTTTTCGGATTGCGGTCGACATTTTTTCTCAGCTTCGCCCCGTCCGCCCGTGAGCGACTGAGATAGGGTTGCCTATTAAGCGACGCTCTCGTAAGGCAAAAAGATTATTATATACGTGTGCGGACGGTGAGGGTGTGTGTCGGGGGTGGGAAATGATGGTTTCGGTGTGAGGGATGTTGAACCGTGAGCCCGTCCGCCGTAGGCGTCGTTGTGGCTCGCTCGTTGTTCAATTGGTTTACGGGGTTAGGGCGGTTTCTCACTAGACGTTGTTATTTCATTATTTTTGTTGATGTTAATCTGTGTTCAAGTGAGTCGGGTATATAATGCGATTATTGGATCGATATACATAAACAATTGTCATTTTTTTTTATATTTGACTTTTTTTTAAATTGTATCCACTACAAAATAAATCTTTTTCGATTTTATTTAAATTTTAACTTTCTTCGATAGCAATGAGGAAAATGCATTTTTTTCAAGAAACCATTCAACCCTTAACAATTCAACCATTTTACGGACAAGTTGTCTTTCCATATATAATATTATAATATTACCAATAAAAATTTTAAATATCCCAATTTATTCAAAACATTTTAAAAACATAAAATAAATGCATTCGAACAAATTAAAATTTTCCGATCGTTTTTCGCGCGTCGAGTGTAAGCTTGCCTTTAGAATCGCGAGCGCCCCGCCGCGGCGATATTTAGATGGAGAGATACGTTTGCGAAAAAGCGAATCTTGGGGCGGCAATGGGCGGTGCTCTCCCGCCCACCCCCACCCTCACCCCCTGCTCCCCGGGGTGAGATTATTGATCTCACTTGTGTGCCGGCGGCGGTATGAATGTATACGTTCGGTAAAGCGTGTGTGTGTGTGTGTTTGTGCGCCGAGGCAGTGGGCGGGGGTGGCGAGGGCGGCCGCCCACGGTAAACAATGTTACCGTGACGTTTTAAGCTCGTTATTCTTGAATGCCGCCCGCTCGCTCGCTCGCCCGCCTTGTTATTTTGATTTAATGAGGTGTCCATCGATGCCGGAGGGACTGCGCTCTCTTTTACGGTTTTTGTTTTTCATTTTTTTTTATTATCGGATTTTCGTTTTTTGCTAATTCGCAACGTTTTTTACGAACTCTTTCCGAGCGCGGCGGTTTTCGATACTTCATTACAATCACACATCTATTTTATATTTTTCAAAAAAAAATGAAATCTCAACCCATTGCTTTCGACAATCTGTTGAATTTGCTCGATTCAAAGTGCGATCCCTTAATGCCAGTTGTCTCGGAATTTTCCGAACGAGTTTCAATGGATCCGCAGATCCACATACACAACCCCCTACGAACCCGCCCGCCTCTTTCGTTCGAGCACGTGCGCTCCCCGGCCCGGTGCATACACATGTGTCTGGTCCGTCTCTTTGTGTCTCTTTGTGCCCGGCCTTTGTCTTCGGTCGTCACCATCCAGCCCGGCCGCCCCCCTATCGGCCGCCCACCGGGTCACAGGGGTCACCCCCGTGTTTATATATCAGTGTCGGGGTTCTTGCGGGCCGCTATTACGCCGGTCGATTACCGCTCATTCGCGCAAGAGGAGCTTTGTATATTGATTGATGACACCCGCCCATGGCCGCCCACCGCCCCGCGTCGACCTTTTTTCTTCTCGTATTATATTTTTTTGTACGTTGGTGTGTGTGTGCTTTTTTTCGTATGCTCTCGGCCTCGGTTCGTTTTCGTGCGAGTAGGTCTGCGCTTTTGTACGAGATTCATATCGATCGTATTCGTGTCGTCTGTGAAATGCAGATTGTGGCGGAACGTGTGAATTGACTTCGCTCTTTGTGCGCCCGTAATGTATTTGACGACTTTTTTCATTGCTTCGATATTTTTAGATTTGTGTTCGTTCTAATATGTTTTGACTTAGCTTCGTTGCTTTTGAATAACACTCGTTTCGTTTCATTTCATTTTTTTATTGAATACATGTCGTTTTGCAATAATAGAATCGTATGATAATTTGAAAACCCAGTTTTCATAGCGTTCATTTTTGAACATCGCCAATTTCGAATTTCTCAACGTTGCTTAAAATATTAAATATGATTTATTATAAAGGACGCTCGATTTTAAAATGTACAATAAATTTGATGATTTGCACACGGTGTTCAACGCTATAACTTTCCATGGTGATTTTCCGTATACTACTGAACAAGTGACAACAAATTTGACAGATGTCATTTTAACAACATGGCTGCTGTAACCCAAAAAATTTCGAGAATCCCTATTGAAAGGCCCTTTAGAAATAGTTTATGCATATTTTCAATAAATTCCAGTGATTCCAAATAGGCGTCTCAATTGAAAAAGTATTATTTTTCGTTAAAAAAAAGTTTATTATAACATATATAATGAAAACGTAATGCTGATTTGAAAATTATTTTATGCACCATTTTTTCGTTTACATAATTTTGCTCGGTAAGCTCTTATTATTATTCAATTATATAGCCGGTTTCGTAAAATAAATTTCGCTGTCGCATCATTACCGAGGAAATTCCGGTTATGATTGCAATCACGTGTTCGTTCAATATTTTTGCAATTTTCCTAAATTACACACAAAAAAATATGACGCTCGGTTTCAGCCTTTGTTCTCGATATTTGGGTCAATCAATTTGTGAAACGCCGAGAATTCTTTCAGGCTTTCCGCCGAAAATAGATGTTTTTCGCGATGAAAATCGCAGATAATTGATAATTGTGACGGAAAGATTTTTCTCCGTTATTATTTTCGAACCAAATACGAAACGTTCTCAGAATGCTGATTTTTCATTGAAATCGCGCATTTCATACCACATGAAGTTCGAATCTCAATTATCAAATTTTTTTTCCGCTTGCAAAGGACAAAAGCTGAATTTAAATATAGTCTGGCGTTTCTAGTGTTGTTGAACTGTCGGAAACGTCTTAATTCGCTTTAAACCGAAGCCTGCACTCGTATTCGCATTATCTCTCATACCAGACACTCGAGGCTTTTACGGTCAAACGTCTACTGAATAATATCTTACAGGCGCTTTTCTTCTTTGCGCACGGAGCTCAACAAATTCATACTCCTTTGCCCGACGAGAGAAATCTCTCGCTCCAGCAACCAACCCCGTTATTGTTGTGTATGTATCAAAAGGACTCGTATTGATTTTCCTTTTTGCCATTGTTGTTGCACAGACGAGCTCCTTGCTCGCTTCTCGCGGACAACACCGCCATAATGGCATATGATACGAGATTGTATTATTTCGAACGACCCTTTTGAAGACCTCAATAATGAACGAGACAGATCGAACGATATACTGTGTAACAATGCTCAATTTAAATATTTAAATTAGTAAGAAAAACGTGAATTATCGGATCAACGGAACCTTCGAGACTGCTACCTTAACGTAGTTCAATTTATTAGCGGACGATGCATTTCATTGCACCCGCGTGGACACGTGCACCCGAAGAATGCCCCTTTGCAAAACGATGCCTTCTCTCCTTTGTTCGGCGTGTCACTTGCACTCGGCTTTAAATTTAATTCAACAATGCCCCCGCAGCTACATCGTCATTATTGTGTACTCAAGGGACGACGGGAACGAACCTCTTCTCTCCACCTGTACGAAGAGAGGTACGCGTGTTCGAACGTTTAACTCGTTACAAATTGCACGGTTCCGCCTGTTGTTGTCGTTGTTGCTGGCTCGCGATACAAATTGATTGGTTTCTTTCAGGGCGTATGCTTTCGAATGGTCTGTCGTATGTTTGAGTGGAAAATTGCTTTTGAAACTTATACGTTTTGCAAGTAAAAAGAAGTACAAACGTCCTGCGATGCATCTAATGAACTTTTTTCAAACGCGAATTGTGATATTCACATTTGAGTCTCGCGACTATTATAATTTTTACTCGTCTTTGTTCCGTCGTGTCTGAAGTGTTCTTTATGCATGAAATGCACCCGCTTGGGCAGAATCTCTTTAGTTTCGCTTTGGGGACACGAAAAAAAAGCATGTATGCATAAACGAACCTGTAAAAAGGGAATACGTAATGTATGAAGAAAGACCCGGATGCGCTCGCCTCTAACTTCCCAGACTCGCATATGTGCGTACACACAATCTGCCACGTCGATGATGTGCATTTTTTATTTTCCGAATGCACAAAAACGCACGGCGAAAGTCGGGGAAAAAAGATAATGTTCAAATGTGACGTGTCATCCAGCTCCGTTCTATTTTCGCACCGCTCATGTGTGTACGCGATCTATAAATAATTTAAAAAAATGTTGAAAAGAATCTTAGAAGTGCGCACTTTTCCTTTGAACCCGATCGAGTTTCGCACTCGAACAAAAATATTTGTTCGACGCTAGAAAAAAATCTATTTCGAACGATTTCATACATTATTTGCGTATGTGTAATTACGTTATGCATTACAGAAATTTCTGGTGAAGAGGCGATGGGGTCAAATCGGCAGAAAACGGGATTGCGGACGCGGTTATATAAAATATGCATGCGATTGCGAATAGGAAAATTTCGACACGGTTTGTACACGGGCAACGTTTTAAATTTTCAAAGGACGCCAGTTCGGTGCAAATGTTATTTTTTTCTAGTAAACCCGCTTCTAAAATCCAACGTTCGCTTTAGCTTTAGCATTTTCCCGGATTTTTTTCCGTTCTAGAAAATAAAACATTTATCCCATTGAACAAATGCCAAGTGCGCGCTTCAATCGACGCTCGGTAATTTAAAATATTTAATGCTTGATTGATGTTGAGGATTCGTGCGACATACATAGGTGTGTCTATGAGATAATCTTTTATGATTTGTTTGTTTTAACTGGATGCTGGGTCATTAGTGGATCCAGGGAAAAATACTTAGTCATGATCGTTAATGCTGACCGATTCGATCATTTTATTGTAATCTCGTTCGTGTTAAACTGTGGCCCTAATTATTTTATGAGAAATTGAATCATTGTAGTATTACAATGTTTCGAATATGATAATTTTGATTTATCGATATCGTTTTATATAAGTCTTTTTATTTTACTTCCTTTTTATTCGTTTGATATTTTTTTTTTTACATCCAATTGCTATGGAATAGCATCTAAAAACGTTTTCTAATAATAAAAAAATCGAATTCAAATTTGCATCTCAAGTAGTCGGATCTACTTGAATCCCAAACAAATTCGATTAGACGAAAATGCATGCGTCAACTCTCGAGAAACTTTCTCGTCGGATTTATTATCTCCGAATGCATTCTCATTTTATTTACTTTTTTCATACACATCCACTGTTCGACTTCCGTCGACGTTTTTCCCATGTTTTTCCTGCGGGATATGGGCGGATGTGCGCCCGTGAACATTCCCTCGTCCGCGCATTCGATCTCCCTATATGATTGTATTGCTTTAGTTTTCTTACGGTCTGACGAGTGGCAATGCTGTTGTCGTCGAAGCGCACTCGCAGCCTCGGGAAATTGGGTTTTCCTGCGATTCTCGCTGCGCTATCGGAAACGAATTTTCAATTCGTCGGAAAATAAAACGGTTACCGGGCGAGTTATGGTGTTTTCCTCTTACCCGTCTCGACGCAGATACGCCATCTCCAGAGACTCGTTCTTATTGCGAGTGGGTGATTCATGAAATTATATTCGATTCAGATAGTCGTACAAGAAGCGAATATTGATTTTGTATTAGGAACGTTTACCGTAAATTATGGAAAACGTTTCGTCTCGGTAAAACATCGACCGAAAGACCGAGCGTTTCCATTTTTATTATTTCTCAGATATTGAGCGCACTTAACTCCGATTTATACGAAACACAATCGAATATTTTCTATATTTTATTCACGTATCCAATCGACAGTCTCGATACGCGACCAGCATTGACTGCAAAGCTCTGCATTGTTCCTGCGTCGCATCGCATTTTCCACGTAGCGCACTCTCTTCCGATTAATCGTTTTTCGTTGATCGCCCGTTTTCCACGCGCCGCATACAACTTTTTAATTGGCAAAGTTGAGGTCGTCCCCTCGGGGCGGTCGCTCGACCAATTGTTCGAATCCGCAAACCGAACCGCCGACGGGGTTTGTTTTTCCTCGGCGTCCGATTTCCACGTCGACCTTTCCGAAGATATATTGGATCGGAGACTGCGGGGGTAGTTTTATATCGCTTTCTTTTTTTTTTAATGGCGGCGTTTTTTTCTCTTTGCGGAACCGTTGCGATTCTATCGGATCTTAATTCGTCGTCGTTAATCTCTCGTGGGAGCGCGGGCGGTAAATCAAGACAACTTTTCTAATTGAAACTTGTAACTGCGCGTTTTATGAACTGTCTTTTGATTTTTTTTTTGGTTTGTCTCGTCTTTTTTTAATGTTTTGTGACGTTTCCGATAGATCGCTTTTATCCTTATTTGTCATGTTTATGTAAATTTATATAGTAGAATAATTTTCATTTTTGTGTTTTACACATATTTTTTTCGATTATTTCAATAAAAATTATCGTCGAAATGTCTTAGTACACAAACAAATATGATCCGTCGAAAATAAAGATTTGCGAAAACACGATCGGTACAAACAATTAGCAAACACTCGCCAATGTCAACACACAAAATTTTCGATCATATTCTATTTCAGACGCGCGCTATGAACTTTCACATTAGCGCAAAACACGCCGTCGAGGAAGCGACTCGAAATCACTTACCTCGCAACGAAACAAAACCAAACAACACTGTTATCAAAACAAAACTCGAACGGCTCGAAACGCCAGACGATCCACTTCTGGCAGTTTATCGACCTCCACGTGTCCTCGGTTTCGGCACACACGTGCACTCGTCTTTCTTCCTACGCACGTTGTCAATCAACCTAGCATAATAAGCCCGGGTCGTCTGCAGGAGACTCATTACATATTTATACGCGCTAACGACCCTAATAGCCCGTTTCCGTGCGCTTTCGGATGCGTTTCCTTCACCGACACTTATTCGCCGTGTTTATCGTACGTGTCGGTGATGGGTTCACGCGCGTGCGAGGGTGAGTTCGCGTCACGTGCCAATCGGACAAATTCGATCGGAACGATGGACGGTCACGAAAGGGTTGACGGTTCGTCAGGTGTCTGGATGGCGATGCTCGTTTTGTAACGATTTTACGAAGTTCGGTCGGTTTTTATGAATCAATTATTTGAAATACAGTAAGTACGCGAGTTATGCGAATTCAACATTACGTAAATCGTAATTTATTAAATTAATTTATTATTATTTTTTTATTTAATTGCATTTTGTTTCTCTGCGGCGTTTATATGACTTTCACCAAACCAGTTATTAAAAGAAAATTCGTAACGATCGTAAATTAACTTTTGCAAAGGACCCGCCTCCGAACTTTTGAAAATATCTCGATTTTTTGCATCAAAATGCGCGTTACGCGCGTAGCTTTGAACGGGCTTATAAGGAGAAAGAATTCAATTGTACTATCTATTGCAATTATACATATTATTTCAAAAAAAAAAAGTAAATTTAAGATTTGTTCGACTTACGTAAAAACTTTTGGAACGAATTAATCACTTAAGTCGAGAACTTACTTATCATAACAAAACGATAATTTAATGGGAATCTTCGTTCATTATTTCTATTGAAAAATTTTCCGATCTGTGGTATGTATTTGTAGTTGTTGATATGTGTAATAGTAAATATGTATCATAATTTGATTTGAAATCATTTTCACTCGTAAAAACCAGCTTCCTCAATATTCATAAAAATGTCAATATTTTTAATAGTTTCGATTTTAGTATTCATTTCATCATTCTATTTACAAAAATGAAATTGAAATAATTAGCATTCAAAACGCGAATTTTTTTTCAAAATATATTTCAATAATTGGATGCGTCTCGGTACAATCGACTCAAATTGAATACAAATAGTGATGCAAATCATTACCCATTTGCGATTATAATCGTCCGATAAATTCAGTTATATACGATTAATTAATGAAGATTTTTTCGATAAAAATAAAATAATTCTCTAATAATTCACATATTATATTCGTGTGCACATTTATGCAATTTGAACGGTCGCCATCCCGACAGTGTCTTTACGGTCGTTCGGAACTTTTGCATTGAATTGAATTTTAATGCTTTTTTCATATAAGTATCCGTGGAAGCTCGTTTCAATTGAATCGAACTTTTATCGTTTTGATTTTGTGGAAGACATCATAAAAGATAACTAGTTTTTCTCGTTTAGTGGGCGATTAAACTTATTTTAAAGCTCCAGCGAATTTTACCACCCCTCCCGAAAAGTCGTAATTATTTTTAGACGTTTCGTGAGCATTTTTATTCGGTTTGTTGTTTGGTAATAAAAAATAACTTGTACGGTATCGAGTTAATTAGCTTTCTTCTTATAAAGAACACCACATTTCGCGTTATAAGTATGCGTGAATTTCTCGTTTTCGAAAACAATAATCAAACATTTAAGAAAAATTTTTCAACGTTTTAACCTTTTGAGCGTGCAATGTAAATTTTTATCCCTTACAATTACTGCGCTTCTATACATCGCATAATTTGCAATTATATTACGTATTCATATACGAATCGCATTTTACATCTACATTGTTTCATTAATTCTTTATAATAACGCTCATATATATTCCAGTTTTATGTACGTGTAATATATTTAATTAGCGTGTTTAAGTATGAAAAAAAAATTAAAACTGTTTCGACCGAGGGGTTTCGTTAAAAATTCGTGGGGTGAAAAAGAACTTGCAGCTTGTTTTTGTTCCCTCAATCGTCAGATCTGTTTCCGGTGGCTTGCCAACAATTAAAACGTTCATAATCGTAGCCGCCTCACTTTTTTTATTTATAAATAAAACAACATCGACGCTAAAAGATATTCTTCGAATTAACAAATAAATGCACACCGCCGTAGACCTTCTTCGAGTGCGCGCCTCATGAATAATTCATCCTCACTCTCGCCGCGTACATACGAAAAAAATAATAAATAAGAACACGCAACTAACTCAATAATATTCACACGTACCTTCGATATGAGCTCGGTGCGCGCTTTCGATAAATCGCCGATCGGCACATTCGATTTCGACACTCGTTTTAATGGCGTCAACGGCTGTCCTTTCAGCGCCGCATCATGTGTCAAATTCGACGTCGATTTTGAAAAAAAAGCGTCGCTTTTAACGAACCCGTCGGCCTTCGGCGTCTCGGATAAATGGTAATGAGTGTGGGAAATTGGCTCACCGTTGCGCGTGTTATGGTTTCGCCGAAAAAACTGGTCTACGATGTGATATAATGTCGAAGATCTTAACACACCGGTTGTCATCTTGCATATGAGTATGGTAATGTGCATCTTGGTTTTTCGGAGTGCGCCTATTTGATCTGTTTAAGAATTCGTTTTTCGATTTTATAAAGTTACAAAGTCATATGCATTGCAACATGAGTCTGAGAAGATTTTTATTCAAAGTGAATTTAAATGACAAAGACGAATCTGATACGTTTTTGTTTCATTCTTCTTTTTTATAGACTTAAACATATGGAACGTGTTTAAGTATTATATTATGTGAACTGAAAAACTGCTCTATTTCTAAGATTGATACACGGATTTAGCTCTTCGCATCGATTTAATTCGCTACGCAACGTTCAGTCAGTGAATTACACAACCGTCCCGATTATTTCATCAGTGGCTATTCACGTGACGCCGAATTCAGCAATATCAAACATTTGCAACGGTAACAAACATTCTAATATAGCCATTGCATCGGTACGTAAATGCGAACTCGACGTTTCAAAGGCATACGTTTAGGAAACGTGTCCCATTAGCGCCGGCTGAAACACAATGTTGGTTGAAAGTTATTGCTGAAATGCAATACGGTTTTGAAAACGTGCCCGTGTTACGTCTACGGCAAATGTCAGAAACATGCTACTACTGTGTTTGTATGTAGCGAACTGATGATGTTCAGATTAGAATTTTATATGATTTTTTAAATAATTTGAAGAAGAGTTATGTGCTTTTTGATATAAATTATCGTGGCTTCGTTTGAGGCTCAAAATTAATTTTGGCATTTTGAGTATTAAAAAAAAGACGTGAGATTGAATTCTAATCGCGCCAAGAAAGATTATTTATTACGTACATAAACTACGTATTTTTATGTTTTTAAAAATAAATTTGATTCTCACGCTTACTCGTTTTTTAGCAATTAAATTTTAACAGATTCATTTCAACGATATATTTTTCAAATACATCTCAATTAAGACGTGTAAAAGGAAGTATACGACACGAAATAAAAACCCGCCGAAACGCAGGAAACCACTCAAATTTCAAAATCAAACCACCACCAACAGAATCAATAAGCGCAAAATCCATTAATCAACCATAAAAGGTTGCTCACATCTGACCGATACGTACACGTGTCATACGCGAGAATAATTCGAATGCAACGTGTCGCTCCTGTGCACAAACACACCACACGTGCATGCGAGTTTCGTGCAAGTTGCACACGTATTGCATTATGTGTTCGCGCATAGGTTTTCCCTTCGAAAGTTTTCCCTAACCCTCCGGCGGGCGTGTCGTGCCTGCTGGTCGTTATCACTCGTTTGGTATCAGGTTCGTGTCGACTTGGTCCCCTGTGGACTTCCTAAATCTAGTTGTTGTTCCGTGGGCTTGGGCGACTTCTTCGACAGCGGGCAAGCCTTATTTATTTTTTCTTTCCCCTTTTATGCGTGTTTGTTGTGTCGTTGTATGGGAAAGTAATGAGTCTTGCGGAGAGGCGCGGTTGATTGACCAGTCAAAGGGTACGAGGTGTTCCTTGGCATGTTGATTGAATGAATTTTTATTGTTTTGTCGTTATGTCGAATATTGAATTTGGTTTTTAATTTGAGATCATTTTTTTTATCTTCTTTTGATCACATTTGTATCATCGTTCAGTTCAGACATTTTACCTAATCGTGTATGTTCATTATGAAATGACGAAAAAACTAATAGTTGAAAATAATAGATATTGAATTGTTAACTATGCTAGATATCGATCATTATCGATTATGTTAGATGTTACACTAAATTAATGAAGTGAATAATAATATTTCCTTGTTCAATAAAAAGCGTATTTTAATATAATAAATATCAGTCAGTATGATGCAATTGCGTTTGCAGTTCATAAACCGTATTATTTTCCAAACCTGAAAGAAGCAATACGTAATTTCAAAATAAACGAAAAAAAAAAACAAACTTTGACTGTATTACAAAAAGTTTTATATTCGAACAACACTATAATTACATAATTTCAAATTCAAACAATAAAATATCCGAAATCGTAAAAAAATTGAATTGTTTTATTATTTTACATATAGAACTCGGTGCAATTTAGTATTTCTCATGTTCATAATCAAGTATGCATTCGGCGTAATTTTCTCTTGCGTGTTGTCGTCCCGCGGCGTGCACTTGTTCGGGCAATGAGCATATTTTTTAGCGGCCTTCGAGATATACAAGTCGTTCCTTTTTCACGTTTTTTAATACACGGCGTCATTCTCTCTGCATAGACAACGAGCGATTAAAACTCAATGAAAAAACGGATGATAGTTTGTTGACCGCGTAAATATGTAAATCAAACCGATCGTCTGCAAGTCGCCGCTGGTTTTTTTTTTTCGTTTTCGTAGGTCTTCGTAGAAATTTTCGAGTTTTTGTCAATTTTTCGAATTTATACGAATCAGTGAGAATTTTTTTTGTTAATGGTCGTTTCTAGATATCTAATTATTTTCATTGTGATTTTTCATGAATGTGTTAACTCGTCTTATTAAATTTGTTTTCGGTTTTCTTATTCAGCAATAATACATGTAAATTTTGTTCAATATTGACATGCTGTAAACGCCTTTACATGCGCACTTAAAGTACAATAATTATCGCCTATATTACAAGCGCATAATCCGTGGAAAATAACATTTTATGCCTTTTTGCAAATGTGCGAAAACAGATTATGTGTATGTTTATTACAATTGTTTCCATTATGTTCGCATTCTGAATGCATAATAATATACAAACTTGAGAGTTATCACACGTGTGATGTAATAAAATTTTATTCGTTTGTTCTGAATATCGAAATAGGTTTCGTTTTTATCGACGAGTCATAAAAATTCAAGTAATTTATTCCAAATACGTACTTTTTAAATAAAAATATGAAAATATGTATATGTATTATACATTTTATGACTTGAATATTTCATTAGGATTATGTTTATCGTTATATGCATCATAAGAAACTCCCATAACACTGATAATTACAACTTCGCAAAACACCCCAAATACGAAACGACCTCTGTATAAAACACGAATCAACATTTTCGGAAATTCAAAACAAAATATATATATATATATATATATAAGCGCGCGTGCCCACACACATACACACACATACACACATATGAATATGCAATATGTGCAACATACAAGGGGTTACGCTCAGTTGCATGCAAAGGGTTTTTGTCGCGCGCCCCCTTCGTTGCGAACGCCCATTGTTTTAGCCCCGCGGAGCGTTAAAATACTGACCGATGATTCAAAAACTCCCGCCGAAACCGCGCGCCTGTATTTTCGGTCATAACGACGCGAAATCTGACCGTTTCCCGAACGACGCGACGGTGTGCGCGCGTGTACCGCCCGAGTCGTTTCGTCGACTTTTAGCTTTTCGCGTTTAATTCAATTTGCAATTTAAATTCGGCGTTTTTCTCCCTCTCGGAGGGTGGTTTTTGCGAGTTTCGGGCCGGACGTCGTCTAAATCGTGGGCGGTTTATGAATTCGCAATTTTAGTTTGAAGTTAAATTGTTTTGAATGTTAAATTTTCATGTTTCGTTTCGAAATTATATTTAGACAAAGCGATGTGTTATTAACGAATTAATTGGTGTGCTTAATGGCTTGTTTATATTGTTAAATTTGAGTTTTATGTAAATATAAATCTGTTTTATCTGCAATTATTCCTTATTTGAAGATCTGTGTATTCGCATCGTGTATTTTTTTCTAAAACAAAGAATCATCAAAAATTTGATTTCATCAACTGATTACAAAAGCCTACATTTTTTTTGACATCGAATAATTTAATCCATATCACAACAACCAAATCAACATGACACGGTCAATTGAAACCGAAATCGCGCACCGCGAAATCAATCAAAATAATCTCCCACCGAATCACACAACTATAATACAATTTTCGCGCAACACTCGCGTCCATCAACAAACAACACGCAAAAAGGTGTTTGCATGCAATTTTTTCCCCATAGAAAAAAAGCAGGGGTTCACAAGGGAGGACCGCGTGCGCGTCAAACGCGGCGTTTATCGCGGTCGTTGCACGCGCGCCAAAATGCGAATTTCGAATTTCGAATTGGCGCGATCTCGATTGCTTAATCGTTCGTGAAAATTGAACGCGTCTATTGCCGCGACATTAACGTTTCGCGTTTTAATGCCCGCCGGTCCGGGGAATTTGCGGATGCCGCTGCCAGTGGGTGGATGTTGGTTTTGGGTCTTTTCGATTCGGATTGGGTTTTTGTTTGTTGTTGTGTTGTCATCGTGATTAGGCGGGGTCGAGTGCGTCGAACGAAGTTTGAGAAAATTTACGTATGTGATGACTTGTGACGTTGATTCGGCGATATGAATTATTTTTCGGAAGTCAAAAAGAAAAGGTATTTAGACGTAAAATAAAAAATGCGTTTTTTGATGAGTAAAATTTTTTTATTTGATTTTATGATCTTTAATTATCAATTGTTCATTTTTTTACGTTGGGGTTTGCTCATCGATTTCTGTGTATTTT
>JAOXNN020000006.1:3119081-3145664 GCA_028571205.2 Hydropsyche betteni
AACAACAACAACAACAACAACAACAACAACAACAGCCGCAGCAGCAGATGCAACAACAACAGCAACAACAGCAGCAGCAACAGCAACAGCAACAGCAACATCAACCTCAGCCACATCAACCACAGCAACAGCAACAACATCAACAACAACAACAACAACAGCAGCAGCAGCAGCAGCAGCAACAACAACACCAGCAGCAGCAGCAGCAGTCACATCAACAAAAACAAATACATCAATTATCTTCGCAAATACAGCAAGAACAGTATCTTATAAACAAGCCTCAAAATCAAATTTTCAAAGAAATGGTTAGATTGGTTTTTTCAATAATTTGTTCTTGTTCTTTTGATTATTATTATTATTTCTTCTATTAATACATTTTGTGTCGTCCTTTTCAGATTTGGCCTAACCCTGAACAGATCGGAAATGTTAATTCTAGTCCGATACCAAATCATACATCGTCTATGTTAGTTGACCAAAATCGATTTGTGGTCAGCAATCAAGTAGTAAATAATATTTCCAATGAAAACATATCAATACAATCTCAACCTCAAAACAATCAATTTCCTAAAATTGAATTGGGAAATATGAATAATGCAAACGAAATCCAAATACAGGGAAGAAATCAAATTGGATCACAGATTTTAACAATCAATGGCAATCCTGATCAACAAAATAAATTTGTGCAACAACAGATTGTTTTCAGTGGACAACCAAGTAATTCCATTCGTCGAATTCCAACTAATTTGAATAATGAACTCAATCATATAATTGGACCGAATGCACAAATTGTCAGTATTCAAACATCTTCGAATATTTGCAGAAGCCAAAGCCTAGAAAATATTACAGGGAACAATGACAGAACCATAGTTAAAAATGATGGAATGAATATCGCCGTCACAAAAATTGAAAATTTCTCAAATACTAAAACAGATTGCAAAATTATTAATAATGAAAATGTGAAAAATGTCACACAATTTTCACCTCAAAACATACAATTTATTCCAAATGGAATGATTATACCAGCATCTCAATCATCGAGTAATAATCCACAACTACAACTAAGTCAGTGCAATGTGAATATGACAAACAATCCAAATATACAACAACTGACACCCGAAGTTATTCAAAAAATTAACCAGCAACAGCAAATATTTATTCAACAGAATCAAAAGCAAATGGAATTAGCCATGAAGGGTATTAAATCTCAAGCAGCTACTGGTAATCCTCAGACGAATATGGGTTCAAAATCAAGTTTTTCTTTTAATGATTCAAATTCCGGAATCCAAACACCTTCACAAGGAGCTTTAATTGTCACTAATAACTCGGTGATGGTAGCTAATCAACAAAGAATGCCTCCTTGGCAAATAAATAGAATGGCTAAAATGCAAATATGTTCTAATTTTGTGCAAGAATCTCATTTATCAAATAGATCAAACAATCCTCGAGATCAAATAAACATTGATGAAAAGTCTGGTCAAAATATGCAATCATTACCTGAAAATAATTCTAATTTAGAAAATCAAGATACAAGTACAATCCAAAATATGGATAGTCAAAATATGTTTTCACGTGTTCCACCGTTACATCATCATACTCCGCAGTCAGCATGGTCTGATGAGATTCAACCAAAGAAAAATAAATCTGGAAAGTCCCTCAAAAAAGCTCGGTCTTATATTGTTGATAACCAACGATCCCATCGCACAGTTCAAGGAGTTTCTAACCAACATTTTATTAACAACGAAGAAAGAAAATCATCACCAGATACTAGAGTGAATCAGCATTTACAAATTAACGATAATTTCTCTAGCAATTCTAGTCCATCTTTTATGGATGATCCGAGTGGTTATTTAGCCCAACAAACTGCTCTTCTGAATAATACTATACAAAGACAAGTCGGTTTCAATAGTACGATGAATAGTAATATAGGAAACAATTCACATCTAAAGACTAATTCACCTAATTTAAGTACAAACGCTTCAATTCCTCAAAAGTCATACAATTCTTCAACTAGTAATATTGAAGATTCTGAGAAGAGTAACTTTGATCGTTATATGAATTCCAAAAAGTGTGATAAAAATATTTCAAATAATATTCCTAGTCAAAGTAATATTCCTGATAGTAGCATGAATTCAGATAAGAATTTTAATATGCAACAAAAAATTCATTGTCATCTTTGTTTAGAAAAATCACAAAACGATAATTCTTGTAATCAAGGAAATGTTTGTGATCATCAAATGCAAAATACAAATTTTCAACTGAAAATGCAAAACTATATTCAGAGCATATCGTCCAACAAGTCCATCATGCATTCACAGCCAGGGACACCAAGTCCAAATCAAAGTTTAGAAGAAAGTCCTGTTACTTCCTCTACATTTATGGAAAGACCAGGAAGTAGGTCTAATTTATGTTCTGATTTGAGAGGTCCCATCCAAGGTGGCATAATTAGTACTAGCAATGGATCTCCTATGGAATCATTTACATTGCCAGAATTATCACCCACACCTTCAAACAGTTCTAGAAATACAGATACTCCTTTGAGTAAGAACAGTGGCAGCATTCATATTTCTTCAAGTTGTCCATATACTATTCCGAGTCCAGCATATTCTAATCCAGGGTCGTCCAGAGAAAGCAACAGTAGTAATCCACCTACCCCATCACCTGGGCAAAACATGCAAAGCTATGCAATTTACAGTTCTCCAGGTCCAATAAACCAATCCAACAACAATTCTGTAAATTCTCAAGGCCACAGCAATGAAATGATAAGTCAATTTAACTCTCGAAATAATCCGGAATCTTCTCGTAGTATAGTTTTAAATCAAAATGTTCCAAATATAATATCGAACGAACAAATTTCTATGAATCCAGATAATAATAATACAATTAATATTAATCAACGGAGAATTCCACAGTGTAATGTATCTGGTTACTTTGTACCTACTCATATGAGTACAGGAACAGCAAATATAAATCAAGAAGGACAAATGATGTTCATCAATTCGAACGGTCTTGTGACAACAATGGCAAGCGGACACACTTTAAGTCGAAATACTATTACATCTGTTTTGGCTGGAAAAGCTCAAACAGCTACTACTTCGATAAATGCATCATCAGCAGCATTACCATTTACATATCCAGCAATGACAAATACTGATAATGTTACAAACATTTCACAACCATCTATAAATAAAAATGTGCAATTCGAACATATAAATGTTCCACCAGATTATCCAATGCATGTTGCTGGAAACTTAACACAAAATATTATATCAAAGTCACCCTTGGAAATGGTTCAAAGTGTTGTTAGTAGCATACAAGTATCTCAAAATCCTAATTGCAATAGCATTCCTGTTATATCACCGCAAGCGTCAATTCAAGGAAAAAATATCATCAATACTAGTAATAACAGTGTGCAACCAAGTCATATATTAATGCCGTCGAACGGTCAATTTTTAGTAACTAATGGAAACCAAACCATTATGGCGCCACCTCCTCCCAAGAACCAATCTGTTCCCTCATTACCACCATTATCATCTTCACCACTAGTCACAACTGTGACAGCATCTATGTCGCAAACTATTCCTGCAGTGGGCGGTGTTCAACAAGTGTTAAATCAACCAACTGTATTAGTGAACACTCTACCTGCTCCATTTATGTTACAGTCTCAAGTGATGGCTGTCGATGGTCAGGTGGTGAATCAAAACATGCAAATGCCTCAAATTGTAACAGGAAATTTAATATCTCAAGGAAGAATAATTAATGATAATATGAATAATCCAGAAGGCGATAGGAATACTAATTTGATGTCTAGATCTAACTTATTATCTCCAGATTCTGGTAAAAGAAAGGGCAAGAAAAGAAAAGCACCGAATCAACCAGTTACCTCTATGCTACACATCACGGCACAACATAGTCCAGGAAGTGTTTTAGTTCAGCACAATTCTCAGCAACAATCTCAATTCTCTCCACAAGGCTTTCAAGTTTCTCCCAATTCTAACATTTCGACAACTCCGATGCTTCAAGCATTGACTATTGTACCAGGGAAACCTGGTACTCCAGCTCATATAGTAATGAATGGAGGACAAGGGACAAACAATAATTTTGGATCTCAACAAATTATTACAAATTCTCAAGGTCCCCAACATATAAACCTTCTTCAACCTGTAAATCTTTTGAACAACACTGGTGTCGTTCAAAACTTTCCTGCATTCCAGCAATTTATTGTTCCAGGAATTGGAAGTGTAGTGATGACAGCAGATGGAACAGCAATACTTCAAGATACTTCTAGTTTACCTGTACAGTTACAGATTCAAAATGTCAATGGCCAGAATGTGTTAACTCCTGTTCAAAATCAAGGTATTTTAACAGCAGGTACAACTGGAATGGTAATACGTACCCAGACACCAAACAATAAAATAATTCAATCGCAACATAGCCCTGGTGCACAGTTTCTTTCACCCACTGGCAATCAAATAGTTATGAGCGGATCTCCTTTTAATGGTCAGCTGAGTCCTATGGTAGCTAATGTAAGCCCAAATCAATCTGTTACTTTTAACACTAACCAACAACAAGTTAGACCAAATATTCAACAAGAATTTATTCAGTGTAATCAAATGGGACAAGCATTGATGCTACCTTTATCGCCTAATCAAATTGCTATATCGTCATCTTCTAATCAACAAAATACTACTTTTGTTCAACAAAATACAACGATTGTTCAACAACAAACTACAATGGTATCCAACAATCAAAACAATGGTCAATTCCAAAATAATAATTCAAATAATCCGATTGTTCCATCGCTTAATATTGATCAAGGTGTTTTGATTAATCAAAATGGAAAACCAAATAATATTATCAAGGGCCGTCATAATGTTGTTCAGATACAGAATAATCCTGGAAATCAGATACATCCCCAACAAATAACTATTCACAATCAGAATAATGAATCTCAAGGAATCAAAAGAATAGCAGTTCAATATCCGATTTTAAATCAGATTCCTCAAGCAAACAATTCAATGAAAAATGAACCTCAAGTCCAACAAATTTATTCTAATATGAACCAGAATAATATGCTTCAACAATTCCATAACATACTTCATCCGAATGTGAGACATTCTGTCTCCACACAAACTCTTGTCAACCAACAAAATAATGAAAATAAGTCTCCGATAACCATGTATCAACAAATATCTGGAAGTAGTCCTCCTGACACAACAACTCACAGCCCTTTGGGTGCTCTTGAAAATTCAACTGGAAGTCCAACTAATAGTATTGGTGGAAGAAGTTCAAATTCTTCTCAAGGAAATCAGGTAGATACAACTACAGGCAGTCCAGAACCCAATGAACATGGATCTTTGGTATGATAATTTTCATTAACCTTCTTAATACCCTAAAAATTTTCGATAACTTGCGAAAAATACCCTAATCTGATTTGAGGATATTCATATTTATCCTAACACTGCTAAAATCATAGATATTTTGGGTGAATTTTTTAATATTCTATTAAGAAACATGTATAATAAAGTCGATATTTTGGCTCATGGGTATTAAGAAGGTTAAAAACCGTTTTTAAAATTGAAATCATATTAATAATTTGAAAAATTATTTTAGCCTATGGTTCATTGTATCTCTAGTAGTGAACCAGATTCTGGAGATCGGGATGGAAATATCTGGGGAAGGAACCAAAATGATGTATCATCCGAAATTACAGGTTAGCTTATAAATATTCTATACTATATTGTAAATATTTCTTAGTATCAATATTATTATTTTAATTTTCCTTAACCCTTAGGTGTAAATTTCTATCAGAAAATTAATTCTACTAAAAATTTTCACCAAAACTCTACGACAATAATAAACACCAGCAACCAACAAATTTTCGATAAATCTAACAAAAATATAAGTATGATGAATAATATGGGAATAGATTTACAAAATTATCATAAACAAATTATGTCCATGCATGATAATTGCGGGAAGCACATTGGGGGAAATGACTTACAGAGAGTATGCAATGAAATTGAAGATATTGGAAACAGTCACATGAAAAGAATTAATTTATCCAGTGGAAACGGTATGTATTTATTTTAGAAATTTGCGTTATTTATTTATTTTATTTTTTATCCGAATTTCCTTCCTTTTATGCTTAAAACTTATTAATCGTTTTTATTTTGTAAATTCATTTTGGTTCATTGCATGTATAAAACTTGTGTTGTAAATATTCTTGTTCATTTATTTTTGTTCAAAAATTTGTAATTGAACTGTCGAAAATTCTCATAAATCAAGACATACAGTATAATGATATGAAATGAATTATTATGTATTTTTCTTTTACAATGCTAATCAAGAGCCATTAATATTGTTATTGTATATTGAAAAGTACTTAATGTAAAATAGAAAATAATACAATCAGCATTATATTTACATGTATTATAATCATAATAAATGGTAAATGAATAATATTTGCAAATTAATCCTACTTATATTTTTGCTTTGTGAAACTACTATTTTCTTTTTATTTCTCACTTAACATTAGAAGTCTTCAACTAACTTCCATATCTCATTTTCATTAATTGCTTCAGCTTATAATCATAACGTCATGTTCAAACTCACACATTGTTGTGTCTTGTATTCTATTGGTTGTGGTCCACAGAAAAATGTATGAAATTTTATGGTTTTATTTTGTTTTAAATAAATATCTATGTATAAATCGCTTTAAATGTTTATATGTTCTTGAAAAGTTTTCTCTTTCTTCATTGTATCTATGTTTAATAATTTACTGTATATATATTTTTTATATGTGGTGATTTGTATGAAATATTTTGTCAATAATAATTGAAAGAGCTAAGGGATAACAATTGTTAATACAAGATACATTTCTTGCCTTTAATTGCAGCAAACCAAACGAACAATAAAACATGCACATATAATACTTATATTTAAAATGTACCCTATTGGTTTGTTTTAATTAAAGCATTTCGCAAGCACTAATTATAATTGGCTATTTATAACATTGTCATTACATTTATTGCAATAAGGCAAATATGATCATTTAATTCTTTTATCATCATCATCATCATCATCAGTTATATTTGTTTCACAAAATTAAAAATAAATGTCGATTTATCATCAACATTGTATATAACTATCAGCATCCTAATAAATTAATTATATTTGGGAGTGTGGTGTTGAGGAAGCTTTCATAAACACAGCATGATAATTACACATGCCCTGCTTTATCTTCATATTTTCTGTGCTAAAACTGTTTTTTTTTTATCGATTTATATTCATTTTCCTAATTTTTATATATGGAATATGATAACGTAAGAAAAACACCTATCCTCATATGATGTATTTATAAATATTTTTTCTTTTATGAAAATATATTATTTTCATTTCAAATTGACATTCAACATGTTTTTTTAAATTTCTCATATTGCAAATATTTTGATATAAAAACTATTAATCAATTAATTGATTGATTATTCAAATCTTAAGTTTTCATATGCCGAAATAAATAAGCGATATTTTTTTAAATAAGCATAAAATAAAATATAATTGTTGGTAATGTAGAGGCATCACATGAAGATACTTCCGCCCCAAATCCAGATGAAATTGATAATAAAATATCATCAGCAATCGCTCAATTCAAAGAAGGTGATTTAGTTTGGGGACCTGCCAAAGGCTATCCAGCGTGGCCTGGAAAACTTGTATCTAAAAACCTAGTTAATGGCATTGACGATGGAAAGGTCCTCGTTCGATGGTTTGGCGGTGATAAATTTCTGTCAACTATCGATCCTGTAAATTTGAAGACTCTTTCAGAAGGTCTGGAAGCGCACCACGCAGCTAGAACTAAATGTAGAAAGTGAGTCTTACCTTTGTGGAAAGAAACTTTTCATCTTCACCATATGATGAGTTGTTTCAAATTTTTTAAGTATAATTTCAGTGTTCCAGCAGCTCTCGGGGAATATTTTGAAAACTTTTCCTAAGAGAGTTTAAAAATTATATAATAGGGTAGT
Organism: Hydropsyche betteni; assembly: GCA_028571205.2. NCBI lineage: Eukaryota > Metazoa > Arthropoda > Insecta > Trichoptera > Hydropsychidae > Hydropsyche > Hydropsyche betteni. The sequence goes on from JAOXNN020000006.1 coordinate 3,127,100, forward strand.
TATTTTAATCATTCTTTGAATTCAAATTTATATGTTTCTATGTATTTTTTAATTTTCCTACTAAAAGTGCTTAGTAATATTTTACCGAGACTTACTGCTTGAAGATTGAACTTGTATATTGAATTATTATTTCTTGATTTTTAATTGTTATCCCTTCATTTGTTGTATTCATGCAATGTTCAAGATCACCACATCTTTATATTTATTTAGTATCAATTTGTTTAATCATTATTGTTAATTTCTGTATACATACATATCAACCTGTTTTATTTTATTTTATTTTGTTTTCACTTGAAATAGTTTTTAATTTATCAAAATTCAATTTTTACCCCTTTATATTAATTAGACAATAAAATATTGTAGTATCTGTAAAAATAAATATGTACAGAAAATTTACGATTATTGTTAGGGTAGAAAACATGAAGTTAAATAAACAAATATTATTTTAGTGTAAAATGTTGCATCTTTCATATTTTTTTACTGTAATATGATATCATTAATTAATTGCTTGATTGGTTTTCATACAGAAGCCGCAAATTGAATAGTCAACTGGAACGAGCCATTCAGGAAGCCATGAGTGAACTAGATCGTATTTCTGAAGATCGTGAATCGACATGCTCCAAAATTATGGATCCTAATAAGCAAGATGATGAATCGACTATTTCAGACATAAACGGCAACTCGAGTAAAATTGTCAAAATAAAAACGTTTAATAGAAACAGTTCGGTTACTCCCAAATACACGGACAGACCCAAAAACACTTCAAAACGTGATACTAACATGAACAAATCGACTAGAAGTGGATCAGGCATTGTGAAAATTGCTCCGCATCCAATGATATCAAACGAAGTAGCTGGCAGACTTAGAAGTAGCCATCGATGACATGAAGACAGGGGTGAGCTAGCAGTCACCCCTCATTCCTCGCCTTCGTTAGTGTACATCGTGTTTACACCATAAAATTCATGCCTAGTAGCATTTTCCCCACGTTCACTACAAACTCGTGTTTATAAATAGTTTAATGTGTGCAATTCATTGATTTGGTACTGTTTTATTTGTAAATGTTGGTTTTCACAAATTTTTTTCTCATTTTCATAATTTTTTTTTAATGAATCATGGTTTTATTGAACAAACATTAAGATGTTTAATTCATTTTCCGCTGAAGAAAATTATTTTGCTTTTATATATTGATTATAGTAATTTAGAAATAATGTATCTCAAAATGTACCTTGTCAGTTAAAAGACTATTCCTTTATGAATTTCTAAATCTCATATCAATTTTAAAAATGATATTTATTAATATATTCAGGTATATTCCTAATCATTTTGAAATAAGTGTTTATACAATTTTATTATATTCTTTGAATGTTAATCTCTATAGATCAAATGATTTTAATATCCAAATCAATTACTTCTTATTATAGTGTGTTGTATGAAATCGTTTTGTATTGCTACTTTTACCAATTAGCATATTAGAAATCAATTTTTGAAACTCAGGTAGCCAGGTAAAAGTTTTTTTATATTATCTAGTCAATCATTATTGAAAGTAAAATTTTGACAATAACATTTAGCCTACTCAGAAAGTTTTATAAATTCACCCAAACTCCTACAAAAAAATAACAAACTGACATATTCTCAAAGATTATATAATTTTTTATTTTACATAATAGAATCTTTTTCGGACCATTACTGTGTGTCCTCACCAATTGCATATTATCCTTGTCAATGCCATATAATTTTTGCTATTGTTATGTAATATGAATATTATTTTGCTGTTACGATACAGTTGATTTTTTAATAGTCATATAACTAAGAGATTGTTTAACGTAATTCATTTTTAAAGCACATGTGCGTAGAGAGTACATAGACATTATGAAATTTCTATCATGACATGTGCGTATGCACATACATCTTATTGTAACTAAATGTCAGTGGATGTATATAAAGAATAATTTATTATTTGTTGTGTACATAATTGTATCCATTTGTATATTAGTCAGATATTCCAATGATGGTTGAAAAATTAATTTTCAAAATATTTAAATTATAGAGAGAATCAGTGTTCTATAGATCTTGAAATTTATATTAGAAAATTAAATTATGTATATAGATATTTATGAGCACACTTTTCTACACACACATGTAGGTTGCAAAAGTGTGCCTATATTTACAAATTATTATAAAACATAATATTACTATATCCATGTATGTGATATAAATTTAAAGATCCATTAAATTTAATAAATGGCCAATATTCTATTGGTAGATTTTATGTATTTAGTTTAGAAATTGTACTTTTGAGGCAACCTCAAAAACTATTTATGTATAGCAAGAGATACTGATAGTGTCTTAGATCGCATTTTAATTCTGTAAATAAATGGAAAGAGCCTATAAAATAACTATTATATTTTAAGTGAGTTGTTTTCATTGTTACATTTTTATTTAAATGTGAATGATTTACATGACGAAATTTTGAATGAGCTGCATAGAACTTAAAATTAATGTTTTTGTATATATGCTATAAATATTATTAAATAAAATGTGCAACTATTTTTCTTTTTTTTATATTTTCCTTCAGTTTAATTGCAATATCGAAAATAAAATAAAAGAAACGAAAAGCATAGGTAAGATTGCATATGAACAAAGACAATAACAATGTTTTTGGTGATGTTCATGGCAAACATTAAATTTGGCGCTCCTCTTCTATTATTTATTTTTTAATTAAATAAAAAAATTATTTCATTTAAAAAATATATATTTATTGATGTATTATTATACCTATATGAAAATTACAGAAATAAAATAACAAAAGCTGAAAAAAAAACAGGATTATTTATTTACTAAAATAGTACTTGACGTTGGAAAAATAATAAAGGCCCAAACATTCGATATTGATATAATAACCAAAAAAATGTCGCTATTAATTTTTTTTATTTTGAATTTCTAATTCTTGGATGGTGTAATGTGAATGAAATTGCTAGGAGTACATGATTTAAAAGAAATAAAAATTGCAAAACAATTTTTACTTTCCTAAATCACATGTACTCCTGGTAATTTCATTCAGATTACACCAAAAATTGAAAGAGTGAAAACTTTTTTGATATGAATTCCGTAAGAATTTTACGATTAAAAATATTGTGGGCACATACATATAAAACGAATAACCAAACAAAGTTTATTTTTGTCATAGCAAATATCATAGTTAATGCAAAAAAAATATTAGCTAAAAAATTTAAAAATGGCCGCAGTATTTTCTTAAAAATAAAATAAATTATCATAGCAAATTGCGGAGCGAGTGCGAATTAAGTAATAAATCGCAGAGCCATCTATGCGATAGATGGAATAAACACCAAAAAAAAAAATTATTGTTACACAATTTTTCGATGTTTATTGAAAAGTTAATATTTTTATTCGTTCGTTTCGTAATACGAATATGAAAAAAACCGTAACTAAAAATAATTTCAGAGAAAAAAGAACGAAATAAGTACGATTCGATTATATATTTTTTTATATTCTCGGTTGCAACCAGAAACATAATGCTAATGACAAGCATATAAATCTATTATTAGTTATGGAATTTTATACCGAAAAAAAGAAAATTTGAAATTCCCAGTGCAACAATCACAAGAAATCAATTACAAAAGGAACATTATGGTTAACAGAACGAAAAGAATTGTGAACATTCAAAATACCGAAATTTTATTTATTATATTTGTAATTAAAGGACCAAACAATTCTAACGAGAATTCAAGCATATAACGGGTAACGTATTTATCGAGTGAAAATTGTCTTTGTTTCTTAAATCACTTTATCTCTGACAATATACCTGAAAAGAAAATTCACACGTGTATTTTACAATACCATTATAATAATTGAGCTGGTTGAGCGTTAATTTGGTTTTTCAATTAAAACTGCAGAATAGAGACTATTATTATAATAAAAAAAATCAATATTAAAACATCTACGCGAAAATGTTCCTAAAATAAAGTATAAATGTTTATTTAAATATTTTAAAGTTTACAAGTAAATACAGAAAACCCTCCTATAATTTCAAGATAGATTTCACGTTATAGGCGGTTAAGGTTTTTCAATTTTATTTTATTTTTGTCATGTTCCCGTGTTAACTGTTTATTTCAAATGCATTTGAAAAAAAGAATTAAAAATTAGAATTTAAATGCATTCGAACGATATAAAGGGGGACGTTATAGAGGGATTTACTGTAAAATGCAAAAAAAAAAATCATGCACGAAAAGCCAGTTCGTCCATCCATGTTTTAGTATATTACCCATCCATGACCATACACAAAAACGACAAAACACCATAGTGGAAAGGCGGCGGAGACGATTGGCAAACACTGGTCCATCTTCGGTAGGTGTGAGCGAATGTCGAGTGCAGCGAAATCGATTTCCAGGCTGTGGATTCGCAGCCAGACCGGGACGACCTCAGTCAAGGTCGCAGACGGCCCCAAACCCCTTAAACTACGGCCCAACCCCCGGCGACGGCGACTGCATAAAGAAAACCCATACCATCGCAGCTGGTGAAATTTTGGAAACGCTGGTCGATAGAGGAGGCTTCGATGCCCGTTTGAGTGCAGATGAAGGATGATTTTGTTTTTGGATTTTTTTGTGTCTCAATAAATTTCTGATTATGTGTGGTTTTGGTTTGGTTTATATAATATATTTTTGCTAGGTACTAAAAATGCGTTCGAAAGATTCAGATCAGTATTATTTTCTATTACATCCAAATTATCTTAATTATATTATATATTGTGAAAAAATTTATATGAAAATATTTCATTGAAGTACTAAAACTATTTTAATTTGCACGTATTTTCATTAATCATAATTAAAAATCAACGATATTTAAATTATAAATATTAATTTTCAAAGTATTTAATTAAAACGTTCAAATAAATTTTTCTTCAAATATTAGCTGAATACTAATGTAATAATACAAAAAAAACTGCCAATTTTATATCTATATACGAGATTCGACGCATTTTAATTTGAGCGTACTTATTCAAATGCTTAACTTTATAAATTTATTCATAAATTCGCTAATAATTAAAAATATTTCATATCATCGTTTGATATCAGTAAACCAATTAAAAGTTTTCAAAATTTTAACGGGTTTAAAATAAAATTACGCAAAGGTCAATACTGATATTCGCATGCACAATAGCGATAATACTATTAGAATATATCACTTTTTTATAAAAATAAATATGCAATAATATATATTTTTTTCATATACATATACTGATAATACTTTAGAGCAAAAATCGCAACCGCCCCTGTGGCCTAATGGATAAGGCATCGGCCTCCTAAGCCGGGGATTGTGGGTTCGAGTCCCACCAGGGGTAGAAAAATTGAAAATACTTTTTGTTTCATATTAAAAGCTTTTTAAAATCGGTTACTAAACACTTTCTATGACTTACAAATTAAGATAATTGAATTTAATATAAGATGTTTTCATTGGTAAACCCCAATTTTCTTAGGCATTCACAGAATTAAAGATGTATCAAGATAATGATATGATTCTGGAATTGATATAATTTATTTCGAATTTAAATTATTACTATTCATAAATTTAAAAATTAAATATTGATATTAGTAAAGTTTCAATTATAAATATTGTATAGACGTGGTCAATATAAATAAATTGGCACTATGATTTATTGATTATTTTTTATTTTTTTGTAATGAAAAGATAAATGAAACGGTTTAAATGGTCTTTGAAGTAAAACTCGAATATTGGGAGTTTGCGAATTGGTAAATTTAATTATTTAATCGACTTGTAACCCAATTGTCGCAACCCACCGAAATTTCTCCAGAGATATTCGCTCCAGAGTTTTATTCGTCGAAATGATCTTACATAAAAATAATTCATCTAAATACAAAAGTCGTATTCGATGCTTAATATTTTACACGAGAGACAAAATTTTTACTTTTACCAATATTTAGAAGTAAAATATTATACGCATTAGAAAAAAAGTGATCAGCGTTTCACGAGGGAGATATTATACATATGTTTTTACATTACATTACATCAATTGGTATGAGATTTTCTGAACCGCCTAGTTATTTTCCTACGATTATTTTTATAGTCACTTTATTTTTGGACAACCTAGTTACTTTTTTTTAATTTTGTAGCAAACGTTATATCAAAATAAACAAACTATTTGAAGTTAAGTAACATTGTGATTTGATAAGATAATTTTTTAGTATTAATACAATAAAAAAATACCTTCTATATTTATTAACAGATACAGAAAAATAATAACATGACCTTTCTAATAATTATCAGAAAGGTCAAGCTTTTTAGTACATGTTTATACAAGTTGTATATTGATGATGGATCGAATTCCATAATAAATTTATATAAACTACATATCTATCCGCCATCAAAGCCTGAACTAAAATGCCATTTCAGGATTTCCAAGAAACTGAAATTTCCACTCGAATACGACATTCTGACGCATATCTAGACACAGGTGTGCGCATTCGGTGCAGGGCCCCCAGACAGCCTCACACCTCGGGGCCCCATTTTGGGGCCCGCAGGCCCTTGCGGGGGGTTGAGGGGGTGCATTGACCAGGGACGTCTCAAGGGCGACCCGGCGCCCCTCATACCCCCAAAAACTTATTAAATACACACACACATACACACCTAGGCGCAGACAAGGCTCTATTGGGGTATGTCGTTATTGTCGTCATCGATGCGTCTGCTTTTGCGAAATTTTCTTTGTTCCCGTTTTGGGTTGTGTCTGTGAGCGGTTTCAGTTGTATTATTAGGTTTTAGAGGATAAAGTTGAGGAAGATTTGACATTTCTGGGAAGGTCAGGCTAGGTTATGTGTTTTTTTTTATATTCGATTAATTCGAAAGATGAAATTATTCTGTATCGTTATTCCAAATTTTTTGTTTAGAGTACGTTTAAATATTAGTAATTTTCCAGTGGATGAATGTTTAACGAAATAAAAATTACTTTTCTATAAACAAATACATCTGATAAACATAAACATATGTTTATTGTAATTCATATGATGGGGAAAAATAAATATTAGGAGATACAAAATACATACAAGTTTCCTTTTTCTTTTTAGAATAAGCCCCCCGTTATTGTTTGTGAAGAGTTTTCATCCAATTTTTTGAATGGATTGTTTGCGTATGCTTGATTCATAAATACAATGACCTGAAACATTAATAACAAAAAATGCATAGAAGTATTTTGATAAACGAAATTGAGACAGTAAAATTAGTTTTCTGTAATATTATGCTGTAACTAATCTTATAAGTGTGGTAAGCTTATATAAATATTTTGATTGTTCCTCAATTTACAGACTGTTATTTTAAGAATTGAATCGTTTTAATATTACATATGAATAAAATCCTCAATGAAAATACGTATATCATATTCATTTTAAATACAAATAAGATATTTATATACTAAAGTATCGAATTCGCGAGCAAAACAAACTAACGTAATATATAATAGTTTCATATTTTCCATTGTCTATCAACGTGAATAATAATAAAATTCAAAATAATAAACTGTTTTTCATATGGAAGATACGCATTACCATTGTTATGTATATTTAATTCATACACTTTATACGTATACGTACTGTAAAAGCTATCATTTTTAACATTAAGAAACACCTACAAAATCTCCATAGTATTATACATACTCCAGCATGACGGATTCCAGAGATCGTGCAAAATTTATGATCACATTAAAAATTCGCTTATGTACCTCAGTTCAATTCAACTAGAATATACAAAGAATTCAGAACCAAAACCCACAACCCCATAAATTGACATACCCAAATTTTCACAAATTCAATTAAAAATAAAAAATACACGACTCCACCCTTTCAGAATCGAGCATCACGAAAATATGAATATGTCACATTGACGAAAAACTCTTGCTGCCCACATACGAGTTTTCACATAAGGGGTTTCGTTCAGTGGACCAGGTGAAGCATAAATCCCTCACCCGATGGCCCGGTGACGGAACTAGGGGGTGGAATGTGGGACGTGCAAACATCCCCCGCTACACACCCTTCTAACCAACTTCCTTGATAATTGTATTTCCGTCCCCGTGGATTAGTGCTATGTGTGCGAAGCATAATATGTCGGAGACTTTGATAATGGTTTGCCTTATTAATAGGTCGCGTGAAATTTGGAATATGTAATTTTTTCAAGTCGAATCGCTTCGAAGGTTATGTGGTTGTGGTGAAAAAAATAATAGATAAGATGACGCAATCTCTCTAATGTCATTGCATTTTATGAAAATGGTATTTGAAACATAAGTTTACTTAAAAAAATGTGAGTAAATAAAAAATTTTACTCACGGAGTTGGTATTTTTCGCGAAACGCTATGAACAATGAACTGTCAAATTCCACACTTCACATTGTGCCGAAAAATGTTCCCATTTGTCAAATGTTACACTTATAGTGCTAATATAGTGAAGTATTCATTTTTTTTTTAATTTTGATAATTTTAATACTGAGTTTTTGTTCTGATTCTATTAATTATTCGATGAACAGTTGAGATTATTTTTAATTGAATTGAACATTAAGAATAAATCTTAGGACGTAATCTGAAATACGAATGTCGGGTTTACGCATTAATTTAATTTGCAAATTAACGTTTGAAAATTTCGACGTATGATTACGTTGAAAGGTTTGATAATTGGAACTTTATTGAATTACAATTTCGTGTTTCAGACAGAACAACAGAGCGGCGTACGATTTTGGCATGAAAACATTTTCATAGGACAATCAGTTTTATTTGGACCAATTAATTGAGAAATTAATTAAAAAAACGTCAGGAATCCATGAGTATTATTTATTTTTCCATTCCGACTAAAAGTAGCTGTCAAAAAAACGCGTTGGAATTTTGTCGTGTAAAATATGAACGCGAAAATTTTTATAGGCAACCATTATTCGTACGTATCAAAGAAAGTTAAAAAAATATACAAAATTTTTATTGTATTTTTCAATTTTTGGCTTTCAGAACGTATTTGATTGTTCAAATACAATCCATTTACAAGGAAAATATCATTAATTTTAATTTAAACACGATCAATAACTCTATCAAAATACTTAAATTATTTCGGGATTTTTTTAATGTTCGGCATTATGTTATTATTTCTTTCTACAATAATATCGAATTTGTTTGACATCGTGCAAAAAGGATTCTTTATTCCTTTATTTCAATAAATAGAAAATAATTTTGATACAGAATTTTTTTAAATCATAAAAAAATGTAGTTTCGCAAATTTTTTTCGTAATTCAAGCGCTTAATTTTTTTCCTGTGAATAATTATCGTTGTAAGTAAATCTACATATATTTTTTCTTAATTTTTTGTTTTCTGTGTTGATTTATCTTTATTTTCTGTTACAAGATAAATGTTTAATGCTATAAAAAGCCTAGATCACTTCATTGGTGTTGAAAATTTCCGCTGGCGTGAATTTCAAATGAGATCAGACAACACAATCGACAAATGGTGGTTTGGTTGTCGAAATTAAGATTAATTAGGACAATATTCAGATATTTTTTGATAATTATTATATTTTTTATGAAATAAATTGCATTTTATCGTATCATAATTAAATTTTCCCAAAATCTTTTAAGTTAAATTTTTAAAAAATATTCACTGAAATCTTTCGTAATGTTTTATAATAATATTATAATATGCCAATGTATTGGATCGATTTGACAATTTTTCTGTTATTAGTTTTCGAATCACATTTTTAAATGAAATGATATACCTAATTATTATTTATTGCATTACAATAACGAAAGCGCACATTCTGATATATTTTTTATACGTTTCATAAATTTATAATCAGCTAAATTCCGTAAATAATATACGTAAATTATTTTATAAAGAGTTTAATATATTTCACAATATAATAGGTATCGAATATTTTTACTTTAGTTACTTTTACGATATTCTATTAAATGTTAGGCCAGGCGTCCACAGGCGATTAGTCGCGGCGCGATTTGTAATGGAATACATTGTTTTAGGTTGAAGTGCGCCCATATAGTTTATGGGTGCACTTCAATCCAAAACAATGTGTTCAATTATAAATCGCGCCGCGACTGATCGCCTGTGGGCGCCTGGCCTTAGAATTGACCTATTAAGCGATAACTCCTGATGAGGCGATAAGAACATCGCGACGCAAAAGACAGGCGAAGCGATAAAGAAGCGAAGGATCCGCACCTGTAGAGCCTGCGCGTTCGCGCGGCGCGCTGTTCTACGTCGGGGGGCTCCATGCTGGGGGCGTCGCTGCGGGGGGCGCGGCCGGCCTTCACGGCATGTCTCACCGCGCGGGGGCGCGAGCTAAGGTCCGGGGGCGCAGTCGCACCTCGCGAACGCCCAGTGACATGTCTCGGGGCGAGGGGGCGGAGGAGCCGGGGGCGACGAGGGGCGCGCGCCCGACACCACTCCGTCCGAGCGCACTGTGACCCGCAGGATTGCCAATTGCTTTTCTTATCAGTTTTGAATGGACGTTTTATTGTTGTATCGTAATATTCGATTGAAATGTGTTCGATTTGCTTGGATTTTTTTTTAAATTATGTACTGTGGGCGGTTATTAGGTGTTTGCTTAAACGATACTAGCACATACGACACTACAACACCAAGCGTGGGATACAATCTGTGAAAAATTTCGAAATAGTATAATTGAAATCAATCATTAAACATTAATTGGATCATTTGACTGTCGTATATTGTTACAATTATCCTAAAACGGGTCATGTGTGCTAGTGTATTGTCATATAGATATTTGTCTAGTCACCATTATTTACCTACTAATTTCATTTTATAGAAATGAAATTTATGAATTTACCTCAATAATTCGAATTTCGTAATTTTCTAGCAAGCGTCATTCTAAAGTTAATAAAAAATTCCAATAGATGTCGTTAAATAAAATATTATATTAATTTTATATTTCAACAGTAGATTGAATTATTTATCAAAAACTAAATCGCGAATCGAATAAATTGTTATTTAATTTTAAATAAAAAAAATTTGTTCTCATTGCAAAAATAACCATCAAAACGGAATCCATTAAAACTTATCGAAACCGCCTCGTTTTATTTATCGCCGGATCGTCGACTTCCAAAATCGGCGATGCTTCGGCGGGAAAACGGCTCGTCCCAAGATCCTAAAGTGTGTACACACGGGCATAAGCGATCGTCGATACGCACTCGCATATCACGCTCGTATTATTATATACGCGCGCACACAATACATAAAGAGTTCGTCCACACACCGCGGCCGGGGCATATTAAAATATTTATCAAGTGCCCAAAAGTACGCACTTACAAAAGTAAGTGGCGGAATCTTAGAGCGGGACGGCGCTATGGGGCGCCACTGTGCGCCAGAGAGGGACGCAGACATCGGCGCGGGTCCACGTGGGGCCGAGGAAACAAATGCTAAACAAAAGCGACCAATGGGAGGCCGCCCCGCTAATGTATTTCTCACCTCTTCAAATACGTCAGTGGTTAACAACCGCGCAAATGAGCACGTATTGATTTTTTTTCATAATATGAAAGTTGATGTGGAAATGAATTTTAATTGGTGGTAATGCGTGGTTTGTGATTTTCGTGTTTTCGGTGATAGTGAATTGAGAGGTTGGAGTTTTGTGATTGTTTGTATCCATGATGGGTAAATGGAGGGAAAAAATTTGTTAAGTTTTGATTTTTTGAAAATAAAGTAATGAATGGTACTTGAGAGAGAGAGTATAAAAGGGAGCGCGAATGACCGAATGGATAATAGAAAGATATCAGGAAAATGATAAGTATATTATCGTAATCAGAGGAGATCATGGAGGTCCTGTCCTCACATGTTTTCAAAATAATTACAAATTATATGCAATTATAGGAAAAACAACAGCATATCTATATCAAATACATTTTAAAAAAGGTTGTTTTTTTTCCACTCTTCTCCTCACTCTCCCTTAAAATATTCTGGTTACGACCGTGAAGAGTAAATTATATAAAAATTATCAAAGATGATCCATCAATGATTAAAAAATCTCTACACTCAACTAAAACACCCAATATTCAAATTCATTCATTTCAAATAAATAATTAAAAACAAAATCGATAATATCACACAACATTTCCGCCATCAATTTCGAATCCAAACACATCCACAATACCGAATAAAAAGACCTTCATAAATGAACCGACCCCAAAAATCAACACGACACAAAATTAATTCGAAATGACGACCAATGACTTATTGAATTATAAAAAAATAATAATAATGACACGAGCACCGCCGGTTATCAACACCTGGTGTAACACACGTAGTACACAGCGGAGACGCCGTATCGCTACACGAGTGCGCGAGAGTGAAATGGCGTAACCTCAAAAGCACGCCAGCGAGACGAGGCAAGATAGTGTTTTTTCTCTTTCGTACTTATTGACAGTAGCGTAACCACGTCTCTTTCACACGAAACGAGGGCTTCCACCATAATTATATAGCATTTAATGGTTAGCTGACTCACACCGGCATGGTTATTAAATCGAATGTGTTCATTTTCAATTAATGAATTATTTTATTTAATGAATAAAATAATATTAATATTTATTATTATATATTATTATTTATTTTGATTGAACACATTTTGTTTTTTTTTAATATTTTTTTTTTTTTTTGCTTTTGTATATTGTTGTGCATTTATTTTTATTGAAGATATTTTTTAAGTGTCATTATATAAATATATTTATTATGCGGAATTATTTTTTGTTGTATTGTTTATCTTTATTTGCATCATCGAATTTTAAGTTAGTAGATAATGTTATGTTTTTTGTAGAAAATAAATTGTAGTTAAATTTTAAAGCCGTCCGCTGAGTCACAATGTTGTGGTATTTTAAAGGACGGAGGTTACATACTGGTGGGAAGTGAGGAGTCAATATTACAAGAGAGCACAGATCCATTTTTTACACACACCATGTATAAATTCGATTATTTAATTATTTTCCTGAGATTTCACATTAAAAAAAAATCAGAAAAACACATTTTCTTTATAACGAAAAAAAATAATGCGATTTCCATTCTACACTTTTGATATTTTGACATTACAATAATTGATTACTGATGTATATCAGTGTCGGTTTTTCTGCGTCCCTCGCATCACTATTTACATTTTGTACCAAATAAAATTCCCAACGATACCGATCAATCAATTTCAAATTTTGAACTAACATATAAACATAATCGAAATGGCGATTAGCGAATTGCATAACGGGGTTAATCGCTACACTCTAATGATGATACAATCAATCAATTAATTCGACGACACGTTGTTGCCGTGTGTAGGCAAATAAATCCGATTCTTGCACAAATCCGAACGCGCTAAACAATTTCCAAACAGGCGTCAATCGTGTCTCGCAACACATTATACTTTTCCAAAATGGAAATATGTTTTATGGCGAACTATCGTCGATAACCTTCCAATTGATGGGTTATAAATTAATCCGTGCACACGGTTATACAACGCGTTTACGATGACCCAATAAAATTCAACCTGATTCGATAACAATAAACAAAAAATGTATATAGAAAATTGTTTATTGTTGGTCGACGGTGATATAAAGTTGTTTGTTGATGTGTTAAACGGAAAGAAATCGGATCTATCAAAGTTTATTGGATGTACATAGTAAATGGGTTATTTAGGCCGATTTATGGATCATTTTCTAATATCATTATTATTTTTTATTTGGTTTGGAAGACAACATTAAAAATGATTTGGCGCTTGATTATATCAATCTGTACATTTTGACAGAAATGACTAAATCATTTACTCTATGAAGAATTATCAAAAAAATAGTGTAATTGATCTGTAAATCTATGAAGAATGTATTCACTGAATCCGAATTGAAAAAAATATGATGTTGAATGTTGAATTTTAAAAATGGACACGCAACACCAAATGCGTTTTATCCGATTATAGTTATTTGAGCCTTTCTACTCGTTTCCCAACCTGCATAACATTACACGCATCCTAAATCGCGACCATTAGCATTTTATTATGGCTGTCCCGAGTGTGTGTAATTAATAAGGCCGTTTTTAACACACATGCTCGCTCGTTTTCTTGACTCTCTTGTCAATTTAATCAATCGCCGAGAACATAATTCAACGCTAATTAAAAGTTGTTCGCACACGGCAACGTTCGCCACTAAATTATGCACACGCTTTTAAAATAACATTTTCCATAACCAGTTCTGAACTATTTGGACCAGATGCGGACACTCTAGACTTGATAACATATCCGAGACAGTTCTGAACTTTGAAACGAGATCCGATCTCGAAATGGAGCCAGAGAATCTGGAATTGTGTTTGCTTCTGGATTTTTTTATTAACTCACTGAATGGTTAGTAAAAACGATCCGAAACGGAAAGTATAATAAATTATAATAAGAATATATCAATCTAGATAATTTTTTTTTAGATATATTGTCGACACAATGAGACGATTTTCCCACAATTATGCAAATGTTACTTCACACTTTTATGAAAAAGATAGCATTTTTTTTTTGAACTGTTCTTCCTTTCGTTACGAGATTTTCTGATTTATGTTCTGAAAACGTTTTGCATAACAAGAATGTGCTTATTGGAATGTCAGAGCGTCAGTGTGCGATTCCAAACATACGACTTTCTATTTTAGATCTGTGCCAAACGATTTTATTAGATGTTCCCTCGTGTTTTCCGCGTTTTATAATTTGTCATCGCTCGCATGTTCGTGAAAATTGAATTATTTTATTCTCAAACGACTGCGTTCACTCTCTATCATTCCGAAACAGAAAATAGATGGATATTTCTATCCGAACGATACGTTAGACATTCGTTTGTGTCCAAAGTCATTCACACCGAATGCAACTCGATAAAATTTGCATAACAACAGTATGTTTCACATATGAAAGATAAAATTTTGCTACAAAGGTAAAAAGCATCTCAATTAGTGCAAGAGACATGAATTGAAAGACTCGCGCATAAAATCTGAAATTATGTTATAAAAAGCGTTATTGACGAATGTTGATGGTCGATTTGACGAGTTAACGCTTCAAAGCACAATGGTAGGATGTACCAATCGTAAAGTTTTAATTGACACGTCGCTGGCTTTGAAGTTTAAATTTATTTTGAATATTGCTCGTATACATTGTTTTATTGAACGCACTCATTTGTGTGTTTGCAGATAATTTTTATCTGCAATGCCTTTTAATATCCATTCGAGTGTTAAAAATCACGGCGCGTGAAAATATCCGATCGCTCACAGTATCTAAATTATATATCAGAATTGATATATTCGACGTCAAATTTCCGTGGAAGTGTCCAGATTTTGATATACATGCCCATGCAGCGTTAATAAATTGATTAGATAAAGCCTACATCGTGTTAATATTGCATGATGCGTATACGTCGAGTGGCGTAGTTGGAAAAAGTTAATATGCAAATTATTATAACATGAGTATTATTACGTACAAAATATTAATAGGTTGTATTACCGTGTATTGTTGATTATTTAATTTACGTATAGTTTTTTTTTATAATGTACAAGAATCGCCATGTTCCTGAAGCTTTGTTAACTGACACTTGTGCGACTTCAGAATTAGAAGAGTTCACGACTTCGTACACATTGTAGTAAATGGTTCAGTGGACTGCTTTTCCTCGATCCAATGGCTTCGTTTATATGAATAAGATTAATTAAATAAACCAGAATGAGGATAATCACATTATATAATGTTTGGATTAGTTTTATAACCATTACCACCATGATATAAAATCAAACTGATATATCATTGACGATTTAGTGACAATTTAAATAAAATAATTTTATTATAGTATCAGATCTATCAACGAAATAAATCATTGACTTTTCATATAGTATTCACCTATATTCTGAAATCAACGCATCAGAAGTCCCTAGGGATGGCCTAGAACTAGGTATCCCTACTTTTCACGTCTGCGCGAGCCATTACCACGTCTGGCTTCGGAGCACGTACGAGTTGGGCGCGTGACGTTAACAGGTTAAGGCCTGAGGCAGTTCACACGAGACACACCCCCAATGCCGAACCCACTTCCTACCTCCGATGGCCTCACCTGTGTTAATTGACCGGCATTAATAAATGGCTGGTCGCTTGTGGCAATCTAGAGGTTTGGATCTTTGTTAGAAATTTTCAAATCATTTATTTCATATGTTCTAACAACATAATAAATTTTAAGTATTAAAAATATTGTTTAAATTTAATGATCAAAATATTATTTTTTATAATCAAAATTCGATTATCAATATGGTGAGCTGTTTTATAAAATGATACGTTTCCCGAACATTTTTGATTGAGATCTTTATATAATCAATACCGTATTCTCAGAATTCGATTTTTTTCTATCGAAATAATTTCATCCGCAATCCTATTTTTTTGTGCAATTTTTTACTTGCACAAAATCCGTTCATTAAATACAGTACGTCGAAGATGTGTTTAATGGCGAAACAATTATCTCGCATGATCGGTGCATTTCGTGAGAACGTATCTGCCGAAATTAATAAGCCATTCCGTATCTCGATTGAAATAATCAATTTCGTCGGAATCGAAAGGGTTTGTGAAAGAGATCAAAATAATATGATGTTGTAAATTGAGTGGAAACGGAAATGGTCGATCGATTTGTTAGAAATAATTGTACAATGTTCATATTTTTTGATTAACCAATTCTAAATTTATATTATCGATAGAGAATCCGCAAATTTGTTATCGATAATTTAAAAAAATTAAGTAACAAAGTTCGAATTTATTCATTCGCATCTAGAGATGTCAAATTTACCAAAAATTTAATTTAACGTTAATCCAGTAATTTTTTTTCTTTTTAGAGATTTATCGGTAAATTAAATTTTGAAAATAATAACAATCGCAAAACCAAAAATCCTTTAAAAACAATACAATTTTTTTAAAAGCGTAGACTCACAATAACCGTTTTTTCCAAAAAGATTCGAAACGCATTTTTTTTTTAAATAAAATTTACCGGTAAACTATCGGAATGTTATTTAGGTAATTTTTCGGTAAACCGATTTATCGGTAATGACATCCCTATTCACATCCAAGGCAATACAAATGACAAATTCAAAATAAATTTAAGCAAACCAAAAAATACAGTTAAAATAAAATAAATAAACAATGTTTAAAATAATTAAGGCTCGGCAGTAAATAGTGTTAAGCGCAAAAATTACAAAATTGAGTTTTTTTATTTACTACAAAAATTAGTACTTTTACTACAAAAATTAGTACTTTTACTACAAAAATTAATAAATAATTCCTCATTCAAAAGATGACAGTACTATTTTGGGTAACTCTTACAATTAGTTTTATTTGCATCTAAATGCATATAAACTGTTTTTCTTAATATCTCCAAATGTGACAAATATCGCTTAGCACTATTTACTATTCATCCGGATTAGAAGATCATTTTTGTTCAAATTTCGAGAGTATTTCATAATAAATATTAAAAAAAAAAACATATTATTACGCTCAAATTTCAAAAACCACAAATCGCAGACCATCCAAAAAGCTCATCCGCAAACGCCAAGACTCAATCGAGCAACTCGCATCATCCAGAAGACACACCGACCCGGATAAATTACGACTATTTTATCGTTTCGGCGGAAACTTTGCGAAATTTCAACACAAACACACACACACACACACACACACACACACACACACACACACACACACACACACACGCACACACACACACACACACACAACACGCGAAAATCTCCGCGCCAGACCGCCCACGCTCCCTTCCCAACACACTCTTTCCTCGGCCGCCGTTTTTCCCGCCGTTTCCTCGGTTCGGTTTCGTTTTCGCGACGGCCATTCATCATGGCGCAAATTAGCCCCGGCCCGGGCCGTGGGCGGCGTCCGCTCCTCGGAAGCATACCGTGAAGTCGTCGTGATTGAGTCGCATTCCTCGGCGGACGTGCGAAAACAAACAATGCTATCCGGCGTGTGTGTGTGCGCTTTGCAGGCGCTGAAAAGAATTATGGCGTCGGCCCGTTGGCGGCGACGCGTGCTTTTCAGGTTTGGACGTCGATGGTGTGGACGTAGGACGGTTGATGGATGTGCTGAGGGGGGTTTCGGGTGTTTTGCGGGTCGACGAGGAGGATTAGGTGAAGTTTTCGATGGTTGAAAAATGTCGTTTTCGTAATAGAGATCTCGACGATTTCTATCCGGTTTGCTTTGATCTTTTTTTTGTCTGATTTATATGCGTGAAAAATTATGAAAACAATTCGATGATTCGTCGTTGAAAAATATATTTTTCTAATTCGAAAAATATTACTATCACCTTCATCGTGCATATGTTGCAGTTCAAGTGATCACTTTAGTTTGTTTATATTCATACAATTTAAACAATCGTTTTGTAATTAATAACAATTATCTCTTATCCTAATGGCATGTAGATATATTTGGTGGGGCGAAGGATTGGATAAAATAATATTGAGAATGCATTGCATGTTCACCCAACTAACTTAAAACTTCTCTTTGGTAATGGT